>JAPKLW010000842.1:0-75981 GCA_026898455.1 Plectranthus barbatus
AATATTGCACAAAATGAGAAGCTAATTATTTTATTACCATAATTAAGCGATTAATTAGCTTAATTAATCTCGGGGTATTACAGAATGATCAACCCAACTACCATACATCTATATGTTTTCATCATTTGATTACCAAGAATCACCAACAACTACTGCAACAAACTTGAACTAGCTCAATCCACCCACAAGCGACAACGCTCATAGTTCTTATATTGAGCAGCTCCATCTACTACGAATTATGTTGAAAAAATGTCTTCTTAATGCTAAATTCATTTTGTATTTGTGACATAAAATTAGTTCTGAGCAGTTGAAGGCTTTATCGAGCAATCTCAATTTGAAAGGAGGTGGGAAGAGAGGGGATACAACTAACTGCAAAGTGATTACTTTTTTATTAATTAAAATTTTAATTTAGGAGCTACAAATATAAAATAGTAATATTTTATATTTAATTTTTTTTAAGGTGGATATGTTGAAAAAATGGTGACTATGTATTATTGTAAAATTCCCGCACAAGCCCCATCCTTAACATATCAAATTTCCGTATTTAATCAGTTTGGCGAGTAATTGATGCCTAGACACTACTTAGGCCACCTCGATGCTAATCTAGGTGACAATTAATCTGGCATTACCTAATATATATTATAAATATTAAATATAAAAAATTAACTTACCGATTAACTATCGCGTAATATACGCCTAAGTCCCATTTAAACTGTCTAGGCATTAGGCCCCACTGAACACTCAACTAGCGCCCGATTTTTATAATCATAATTGTGTTTAGAATTAACTATAATTAAATGCTTAAAATGGATGGAATCAAATCAAATACTCTCCGTCCTAATTTATTGGTCTCACTTTTTTTTTTGGTTTGTCCCACTTATTAGTCTTATTTCTTAAAATGACAAACTTTTTCACACTCACAAATAAAATATTAATTCAACTACACTCATAAACATTGATTACTGTGCTATTTCACTCCGGGACTATTAATTTGGGATTGAGGGAGTACATAATTAATAAATTCTACATAATTCATGTGAATATTTAAGCAAATATAAATCCATAAAATAATATTAGATCTTTTCAAATGTTAATAAATCTTTTAAGTTGGGTGTAAATATAAATATATTAATTTAAATTCGATCATACTATTTCCATTGCTCGAATGTATAATTTAGAAAACGGTCTTTTCAAATAGGAGTATATATTTATTTTTAAGTATAGCTGAGGATTTCTCTAGGGTTTGAGTTTCTCCTCTCCAATCACTCTAACTCAGGGGTCGGCCATGGCGCCTCTACCGAATTTCACTGCCAATGAGTTGTCGGCCTCAGGCAGGACCTCCGAGAAGCTCAACCTCACAACTCTACAATCCAATATGAAAGTTGATCCCGAAGGATATAGTTCGGAACTGGTGCTTGTTTACAACCAATTTAAATCTTCTCTGGAGCTCTTTCAGCAGCAGGCTGCATTGAATTTCACTTCGCTCAGTGGAATTGCTGCAGACTCGTCCGTCGCCAAGGACTTGGGTGATCGGGCAATGTTTTTGGCCCACGTTACGCCTTTTTACCCCAAGGAATTGAACCAATTTCCGATTGAATTGGTCCGGTTTCTGGAATCATCGGCCCGGAATCTGCCCTCGGGTCTGAGGGTGCAGGTGACGCAATCCCTGATTCTTTTGATTAATCGAAAGGTAATACATTGTCTCCTCTTTGGTTTTTGGTTTTATGGAACGCGTTGATTTGGACTTTTGTGAATTCAGCATAATTATTACATTCTGGGAATTTTTGTGGAATCTTTTTTTTTTCCAGCTGATTTTCATTGTGTTGATGTGCATTGCGATATACTTTTGGTATTCTGCTGTGATTTTCTGTTGTTTGGGTTGTCGTTATTGCTGCTCAATGAATCTCTATTTCTAATTGTCCTTAATTTTGAAAAAGTAAATGATACAAAAGCGTGCGTCTGGCATTAAATATAGCCATACTGGAAGATTTATTTTTCTGCATGGAGTGTCGAAAATTTTAAAGATGAAAAATCTAACACTTGAGTTTGAGTGAAATGAATGACTTAATTTTGGTGTTTTGATCTATGGTCTCTATTATTTATGTATCCCAAGAAGAATTAACAAAAAATTTCGGTAACTTTTCCCCCATAATGGCGTTTGCTGTTAATTTTATATCTTCCAGATCATAGACATTGCTGAGACACTCGTGGTATTCATGGAGCTCCAGACACTGGGGGATAGAGCGTTGAAACAATTAGCATTTTCCCATGTTATTCAAAGCATTCGACGTATGAATCAGAAACATAAGAATGATCCCAAGAATAAAGCACTCCAGACCATCTTGTTCAGAATGCTGCAGGTATATAGTTTATGCATTTGACTCTCGAACCTTTCCTTTTATTTTTCGAAGTGTAATTTGAATGAGTTTGTGGAAAATCAGCAAGAGGAAGAAGAAAAAGCTAAGAGAGCTTTAATTACCCTGTGCGATCTTCATCGGAGAAAAGTTTGGCTTGATGAGAGGACAGCAAATGCCATATGTATGGCATGTTTTCATCCATCATCAAGGTTGTTGTAATCTCATTATCTTAATGCAACTTGATGAAATCTGTTCATCCGGATGATATCTAATGATCTCTACATATAATTTAATCTCACAGGATCATGATTGCTGCCTTGTCATTTCTTCTTGATTTTGAGAAGATTGAAAATGATGATACTGATGATTCTGACAGCGAAAATGAACAAGCAACCCAACAGCCTCAAGTAGTACTGAATAAAGAAACTGTGTACAAGGTTAATTTCATTCTTCAACTTAGTTTCAAATTATTAGAGAAACTGACTGTGATCATGACATAGAAGCTAGAAAACATTTGCATCCTTGAGCACTTGACTTGTGTTTTCTGATTGTTCCTTAGGTGTTATATAAAACTTGTTTAGGTAATATATATGTTATATGCTTGAATATGCATTCATTAAATTTTCCTTATGAACTCCGTTAGAATTAAATGTTGGCGACGTTTATGACTCTACTATTTATGTTAGTTTATTGAATACGAGTGGAAGACGGAAAACCTTTTTTTGTACGCGTACCAAATATCCATGATTTACTGTGAGTTCTATAGGCAAGCCATAAAGGCACAACGTCAAGCAAAAAAAAGAAGAAGGCAAAACTGCAGCGTATTGCACGTAGCATGAAGAAGCAGCAGCGGTTATCGTCTGAGAGAAGTGATTCAAACTACTATTCACCACTCAACCATTTGAAAGATGCACAGGTGCTTCATTGTGGCTCTTTTAATTCTGTAATATATTTTGCTTTGTAGTGTTGTGTCAGACTCTTAGAAATATTTGCCTACAGGGTTTTGCCGAGAGGTTGTTTTCTCGTCTTCAGTCTAGCAATGAAAGGTTTGAGGTAATTGTTGTTCATTTTGTTACTTTCATATCATGTGACATTTGGAAAAATATATCTTCACTGATTGATTCATTATTCTGCTTGTTTCCTCAAGGTCAAAATGATGATGCTTAAAGTGATTTCCCGAATTGTTTGCCTTCACCGCCTGATTTTGTTGAACTTCTACCCATATCTTCAAAGATATGTTCAGGTATTCTGGTGTACTAACATGTGGAGGTTATTCTTCATGATGTTTATCTAAGTGTGCTTGTATTTATTGCAGTCACATCAACGTGATGTCACAACTCTACTTGCAGCAGCCGTGCAAGCGTGCCACGAAATGGTAAGCTCTGTTTGGTCATGCATTCTTGTTTACCGAAGTTCAGGTGGCTTCTGTTCTTAACTTCTCATTAGCTTGTCATATTTTCTCCATAGATATTTTTATTGAGGAATTTTGGACTCTTTTTACTAGGTACCACCTGATGCAGTTGAACCATTGTTTAAGCAAATTGTAAACCAATTTGTACATGATCGATCACGGCCTGAGGTATCATTGTGTTTTAGAGTTTCCTCTTGTTGACTGTTTCTTGATAACCTTCAAATTTCCTCTTTTCTTTTTCCAGGCCATCACTGTCGGGCTGAATGCAGTTCGAGAAATTTGTCTCCGCATGCCTCTGGTATGTTTCAGAGTACTTTGTTTAGGCCTTCATTTTTCTTCTTAGACACAATATTGACTGTTTATGTCATGTTTATATTCTATCTCAGTTGATGACTGAAGAACTACTCCAAGACCTTGTCTTATACAGAAAGTCAAATGAGAAATCAGTTTCTTCTGCTGCTCGTTCACTTCTTACTCTGTTCAGAGAGGTCTCTCTCTCTCTCTCTCATCTTTACTCTAGTACACACTTTCATTAGAATTCATGCTGTGTTTATTGCTTTTGAACTGAGAATCTTGTCTTGCAGGTTTGCCCATCGTTGTTAATGAAGAAGGATAGAGGGAGGCCCTCTGACCAGAAGGCCAGACCTAAAGCCTTTGGAGAGGTGCAGGTTGCTAGCAATATCCCTGGCGTTGAGCTTTTGGAACAAGAAGATCAAGGTAGTAGTGATGAGAACATGGATGGGGAGACATCAGCTGATGATAGTCAAGAAGATTGTTCTGTTGATCTTGTTGAAGATGGAAGTGGTGGAGAAAGCGAGGACAATTTTGAACGTGAATCTGGTGGTTCTGATCATGATGTGGATGATGACAGTGATGGAAGTGCTGAAGATGATGAAGTCTCCGATGAAGATGATAATAATTTAAGTGCTGATGATGCTAATGAAATCAGTGATGACGAAGAGAGCGAAGAAGATGTTGATGGTGAACATAGGGAAACCAGTTTACCAGAAACTGGGAAGTATGCTGATGTTGAAAACAATAAATCTAAAGAAAAGAAAAGGAAGTTCTCTGATTTTGAGGGACAGCTGAATGCTGCCAACAAAAGTCTTCGTGCTTTGAAGAAGTTAGCGGGAGAAAATCAGAACTCCTCTTCAAACACAGACGATGGCATTCTTTCTAACGAGGACTTCCAAAGAATTAGAGAGCTGAAGGTTTGTTCTTAAGCCATGCGGATTAATTTCCCAATTTTTCTACGTTAATGTAACATCTCATTGGATTTGATCACTAGGCTAAGAAAGAGGCAAGGGATGCTTTGACACAACACGGTTTCAAGCTTCCAAGTTTAGAAAAACTTAGCACCAAGAGGGTAGATGCCGCTACACTTGAGGTGAGCTCGCCTATTCAGTATTTCCTTGCCATCTTATCAATCACATGAAATACGGGAAATGAGAATTCAATTAAGCCAACTTCAAGAAATTCAAGCTGGAACAGTTAACCCTTTACATATATGTTCTGATAAGACAGTGCTTTTATTCTTGATTCGTTCTGAAAAGTTGAGACCCAAACCATACTGACGACACATCCTATGCATTTGTTGTTGCATATCAGGCTAACATAAAGAGGAAGTTAACAAAGGAGGAAAAACTAGCATTGATAAGAGAAGGAAGGGAGGAGAGAGGGAAATATCAGTCCCGCACTTCTATAAAAAAGAAAAAGGTATGCTTTAACTTGGTAGGAAGTTCATATCGGAGAGACCATTTGTTTCCACATCTAACTACAACATTTACGACTGATCATTTACTTGTCTTTGTCAAACAGACTGGTGGTTTAAGCAATCGGCAGAAGGAACATAAGAAGGTCATGCCACATGCGGCAAAAAAAGCCAAAATGTCAAGAACTCGCCAAGAGAAGAAGATACAACGACAGAGAGCTGGCAAACAATTCCGTGGAAGGAAAGCATGGAAATGATATGCAGTCAAGTCTTGGTTCGTGCCTATATTCTTTCAACTATTTATCTTGAGGGTATCCAATATTTATCTAGAGAATATCTGAGACGAGTATTGCGTCCCACCTAATTGGCAATTTAATGGATCCTTTACCTATTTTTTGCAATTCAGCTGGGAACTTGTGTGTCTTCTTACTCGACACGATTCCGAGAACTTTGGCATTAGATTCTGCTCTTCATAGAAAGAAAGTTATTGCAGTTTGAGGAAAGTGGGAGCAGTGCAGCAGCATTACCGATCTGCTAACTGAAAGTTAAGGAAATCCAACTTACCTACCTTCAAAGTGAATGAAGGCGTGACCTTTTCTTCAGATTTTATTCGGTCTTCCCAAACCAAAATTTTGCCCAAGGTTGTAGTTTTCTACATTTAATTGTTTTCTAGATTTTGTTGCAAACTGTATTTTTTCGAAGTATAAGGATTAAGAATGGCGATTTTAGTTGTTGTAATGTTCGCTTTGGATTTTCTGGAGATGATCTTTATGGTCAACCATATATGATTGATGTAGATCTTATAATTATTATAAGTGGATTCATTGAAAGCTATGGAATGATGGTAGATATTGATTAACTTAACATTTGTGAGTATATGCGCATGCTTTACATTCATTAATATTATACTCCATCTATCTCAATTATCTGGTTCATGTTATTTTTTGGGTGTCATTTATATAATTTCATATCTAAATTTATACGATTGCTTTATTAGTGTTTACAAATTTATCCTTGAACAATTTTATAAATAGAATACATTTAATAGAGTATATTAGTAAGAATTATTGCTAAATAAAGGTAATGTTATGAGTTTGTTCAAATATATAGTTATTTATAAATGATTTTTTATATTCGTGCACAATAAATTTGGATGAAATAATTTGGACGGAAGCAGTATCATTTTTTGATACTTTGAATTTAATTTGAGCAAAGTAAATAATTTATTAGTGAGTATTAATCATTTTTTATTTTGATTAATAAAAATAATAAAAAAAATTAAATCAATATGGATCGGAGTGAGTATTAAAGTTTGTTTGGGGATTTAAAGACGCCTTTTGCAATCTTAAGTTGGATTATCTAGAGAATCAAAAAAAGAAATTTCTCCATCCGTTTACACGACATTTCATAAGATTTGACTTCCATAGATATTTCATATTTTAATATTTCTTCTTCACATCTATGGCTAGTCCATGAATCATACCCACTTCCTAACTCCAAAGTTTGTGATAAGGTAGGCTTATAATAACTTCTCTGCTCTACACAAAATAATCAAGAGAGAGAGAGAAAGATAAAAATGAGACGGTCAACCTGCGAATGAAGCAGTCCAACATAAAAAGAAAGGAAAGAATCCAGTGCAGCCAGCTTTTACCTTTTCTGGAGAAAAGGAAATTCAGTTTTTTACTTCTACTTTTGCTGATTTAGCATTTACTTGGAAATAAAAGGCATGATTCAAAATAAAGCTCAACAATAAATGTGACAGAAGGCCATGTGGCTGTGACAAAATTATAAAAGCAAATAATTCATGCTTATACTATTTGTCTTAGAACTTGTGGTTTAAAATGATTAAACTGAAGGAGCGGCGATGTTTTGATGATTGCATCATCATATGGCGTACATAATACTCCATAATATACACTTTTCTCACTACCAAACATAACATTTACACAAACGTAAGGGCCTCCTGCATTGACATTCAAAATTTGAGGTAAAAAATTGTGGAATGAATGACTGAGTTAGAGCACCTGAGAATCAAGAAACTCCTCAGCTGGTAAATCACAAGGCTGCCCAAATATATCAGGGATTTCATCCCAGTCGTGTTTCTCCCGAGCTTCCCAGTACCCTCCCATGTAACGATAACAGCCATCCTCATCCTTCCGGAACCATCTTGGTTGCCACCCTCGATCTTGCAACCTCCTTGCCTGCACCCACAACCAGTATCAACTCTTTTTACATAAATGTTTGCATGTGGAGACTGAATGCAATAATTAAATCATGACAGTGATTGAACAATGGAGATAAGATGTGAGGATCTCAAAGAGGAAAGTGGAGCAATAAGTAGTGGATTCACCAAATCCAAAATCTAATGCTCAATTTACCCAACAGTCAAGAAAATAGGAGTATAACCTGTCTCTGCAACTGTTCAAGCCTTAGCTTCTCAGCATTTGCCAGCTCATATTCTCCATTCTCTAAATGCCTTTGGTCGGGTCTCAATCTTGAGTCTGTTGGTGGCAGCTTCTCCTGTAACCCAATAGTCAATTCATTTAAAGATATTGCAAATGGTGTGAGATTATATCTGGTCTTTGCGACAGATTTGTCTCTTTCCCATAGCAAAACAGCTTCCGTCATTGGGTCATATCCCTTGGGCTTTGTAGTTGGATCTCCCAACACGTAATACATTGCCTCATCCCATTTCCCAATTAATACGGCTACTTTCTCCCCAGTCCTATTGTCTTGCACAATTCCATGAACCTATATTTTGACAAAATAATAATTAGATTTATGTATGTAATAGTTTACAAGAAACACATGGTAAATGTACAAGAATAGATAGGACGATGTGGATGGCCCAGCACATTTTTGAATACTACACTGGACACGGTCACTTTAACTTCCGAGAAGGTCAAGATAACCAGGGGTGAAACTATGTGATGCTGGCAGGGTCCGCCAACCCCACAACTGATTGAATTTTTTTTATAATAGAGATATTCAATTAGCAGCTCCTACATCGAAATATTAGGAAATTATATAGGCAACCCTATGAGTTGAAACCCCCAAAGCAGATTAAAAAAAAACTTCTACTAGGAATATCTAGCACTGCCCTCAACCTCTGTGTTTGCCACTGAAAATAACAAGAGCACCACCAATGCTTCACCAGTACATGGTAATGTATCATACTAAATATAGGTGTTTGCCTCATATATGAGCAAGATTTATTAAAATCCCCTATCGACACTTTTGTAATCAAAATATGCTTCTCTCTCCCGTTGAACCTGTTCTGGAGTATTGGGAACCTATGATGGTATTGGCTTCAAGAATTATCTTAACTAGATTGAAGATCAGAAAATTCACCTGATGGGGGTTCCGGTCTATGATAGACTGTTCCTTGAATTTGAGTTTGCATGAGTAAGTACCACTGCCTTTTATGCGCATGGTGCCATAGTGATCACAATAGATTTTTCCAATTATGATGTTATATATAGAAGTAGTAACCTTGCTCCACTGAAATGTCTCCCCGTCTTCAAACTGAAGTGTGAGAACCCCCACGGGATCAAGCTGGATTGAACGACCCCAGAACTTGCCTTTAAGATTAGAATCTCCCCAGAATTTCCAACCTTTGCCCTCACAGTGACATGCAACAACCATCGGATGATGACTGACCTGAATAAATAGAAAGGAACCATTGGCATAACTTCCAAACACACTGTCCTAAATTCTAAATACAAGATAGTTATCGTTTATACCAAAAAACAATATTGAAAATGCAACTCAGCAAATTTGCAAAGGGGTAACAACTGCATTTTAATTCTTCTGCAAACATAATCCAACATTTACAAATTACAATTAAATTCCGGAAGCTTGTTCATTTTAACATTTAATTACTGTCGTACACAAATTGTATTTTAATTCTGAATGTTTGGCCATTTTCACAATGTAAATCCTAATGTTTGCCCATTTTTACAAAAATAATCTAAACTTTATAAAATTGCATTTTGATTCTCAACGTTTGTCTTTTTTGTAATGTAATCCCTAAACGTTGGAATTAAAATGCAATTTTGTAAATGTTTGTTTACTTTTGTAACATGGACAAACTTTAGAAATTAAATTGCAATTCTACAAGTGTTACATTATGTTTAAAAAAATGGGCAAACCTTACGAATAAATAATGCAATTTTGCAAACTTAATAATTATATAATAAAATGAATAAGCTTAAGAAATTAAATTGTGATTTTGTATATGTCAAGAATTAATTGAAAAAATGGATAAATGTTAAATTACACGTAAACATTAGGTTATTTTTGCAAAAATTATTAGGCTTTAGGAATTAGAATGCGGCTACCCCTTTGAGGACTAGTAAACTTATTAGAAGTGGCATAAAATCTAGACAAATAACGAGAAAAAGGAAACAATTATCTTAACGAAGTTTTGTATAGAAGAATAACCTTTTCTGAGAAGAATCGTAAACCCTTATCCGGATAGTCAGCCTCATAGGTTTCACCAAGGAGAGGATTGAACGGTTTGCATTGCCGGCCCTCTGTTGATGCATAACCAGACACTGCAAAAGCTGCTACATTTAGAATTCTCATCAAATCGTTTCCCTGCAGAAGCAAAATACATTTTCAATTTAACTCAGGGCATCCACCACTCGAATAAGCTGAACCCTGACTCAAAAACAAGTCTAGTGTGGTTAAATACAGAAACAACACAAATATTACTTCAATTGTGAGAATACTAAAAACAACAATGGAAAAGGTTGCAAGATATAATATGTGAGGTCCTCACATATTACTCAGCAGGACTGTGAACTTTTAAACAAAAAGCTCAACTGTCAAAGATAAAGATAACTGAATTTGATGTAACTAGAGAAATACTATTGCTTTATCGATTGTTGCCTCGTATATTTTAAGATGTTAAGAGAAAACAATACAAACATCCAATGACTTTATTTTACAAACCTCACAAATTAAGAACAAACCAGCAGGCTCTCAAGATCAGCAATTAATAAGATGGTCTCCAAGTCTCTAAGGCACATCACTTAAAATGGCATCCCAACATAAAATGACAGTTTAACAAGTAGATTTTTCCCCAATAAATAAATGCAGTTTCTAGGTTATCCTTCAAAGAAATTTTTAGACAACACCATCCCCTTCCACCCGACCCTCTTTAAATAGAAGTAAGAGTGCATTGAGAGCTGACCTGTTTCCCCCATTCCAATGCTCGGTCAACAAGATGTGAGTACTCCAAATCTTCAAAGCATTTCTGCAGAGAGGACAGAGGCTCATTAAAGTACACAGGAAGGCAAACACCTGATAAATCCTTGCCAATGTTATCCTTAATGATTGACCACAGGCCAACTGGCTTCTCTTTCTCCTTTGGTTCTGGTAAGCTATCCCTTCTTTTGACGTGTGGAAACTGAATTGTCTTTACACCGGTACCAGTTTCTCCTAAATGATCTGAAAAGGAAGATTCATCTTCACAAGCCCAGGGGCTGTGAGTGTACATCGGATTATCTCTGCTCCGATAGGAAGCACTTCTCAGAGACTCAGCAGATAAAAAGTCATTTGTGTCGAAAAATATTCCATCATCTTCATCTGTCTCAACATCAACTCCAAATTGACTTTCATTATCTGCATCTGAGTCACTTGCACTGCCCTCGGACATAACTGAATAGAAATCTACAATGATATTGAAAACAAGATTAAGTATCGCATGGAGAGTAAAGTATAATGTTCACTATCTTTTCCTTCAACAAAGTGCAAGCTAGAAAGTCAAACAGACCACTGAATCTTCTATTCCCTTGTCCACAGCAGGAGTCCCGGCCCTTTGTTTCATCAACTACTGTTGTTTCCAGTTCAATTTTCTCTGTCTGCAGAACAAAATAATTGGTCAGAATCCCAAATGCCTAGAATTCTAGAGGCATTAGTTGAGGGGAGTGCTTACAATGAAGGTTTCAGCAACGAGGAATGGAAATGAAAGTAAACATGGGTGCTTGGTTTAAGGAAATGATTTCCACTATCAAAATTTCTATTACCCACTTTTGGCAAATGAGTCATGCTATCTTAACAATGAAGATTTCAAAGGCGAGGACTCAGATTAAACATAAAGAGGGTTGCTTGGTTTCGATAAATGATTTCCACTACCATAATTTCCATTTCCCGCTTTTGGGCACTGGGGAAACAATGGAGTATTAAAAAACACATTTCTCACTCTTATTCTTACCTTTTTCATTCCCCTCAACCCACCAAGCACCAAACAGATGCAGGATCGTTAATGTAATAAAATGAAGCATTAGTATTTAGATAAATATATCATAAAATTTAGGACATGTCAACATAGAAAATGCATCCAGCTTAGCAATAAAAGATAATCTGATTGATATACTAATAATAGAGACAATTAAAGTATTCATTTGGAAGAGTGAACTTCAGACAGACAAAATATTGTAAGTTGTTCTCTCAGAAAATTAGAAGTGAACCCAGTGAGACTACCACAGAAGAAGAAATTATGCTCATGAAGATTTCAAATCTAAGCAGAATTCCTTAAGGAAAAGTTTGAGTGTAAACCTCCAGTCTTCTTAATGTATCAAGCAGCAAAATGTGCTTTAGTTGAAGAGTCTTCAATTGATTCTGCATCTCAGCAACTTCACCTAGCATTATAGACTCACAATCCTTTATTACAGTCTCGCTAATGCCCTCCTGAGTTAACCGCGATCTTAACTTTTCTGTTGAAACAACAAAATCCTCAGAAGGTGCTAAGTCACTGCTTGTAAGCATCCTTGGGAACTTATCTTTAGCAACCAGAAGAGCCTCAATCCATGAAGCGCGGTCTTCTTTGGATTGACAACGCAAATGGAGAGTTTTTGTTCCAGTGAATATTGAAAGTCTTTTGTCATCTGACTTGCTGGCCCGAACAGAAGAAACCTGTTCAACATAGTATTCTTTTATGTTAAATGGTAAGATAAATGAGATGCAGTATTGCAAAAGCTTAAATAGTTTAGGTTAATGATGTGCACATATGACAACAAGTTCATATCAGAATAGGCTTAAAAGCGCTAAAACTATAAACACAAGTATTATTAGGCTATGCTGCTGTTACTCTCACCGTAAATAAAAACCACTGTTGCAGAACTCGGTTGTAGGTGCCAGGAAACCATGCCAAATACAGGGTTTTCTGCTAAAAAAGACCACTTAGGAGGTCTAGGCGCTGATTATTCGGTTGTATTTAATTTTTTTTTTAAATCTGATAACTCAAAGTTGGCTAATGCATAAAAAAAAAAAAAAAACACGTAAGAATAAATCATAAAAAAGGAATAGTAAATAACAAATAAGACAATTTTGATATTTAAACTTTTAATGTTGATTTGTTTTGGATTTTGGATGATCTTAACTTATAATGATGCCTTATTTACTTTGCTTGGATTTTGGTAACTTTGAGCCTTGCTTGGAATATGTATGAATAAATATTGATGTTTTTTAATGTTATGATTTATGAAAATTTAGAGGCTTTGGATTGACTATTACAAGACTATGTTTTATGAAATTATAAATGGACAATTGGATATTTTGAAATTACTAGTTAAAATTAAGTAAATAAAAATGTGAGAAAATGAAACCATCAAGATTCCGCAGGTGCTAGACCCCCAACTAGTTCCAGCAGTTTTACAAACTTGATAAAAACAATCGGGTAAAACATAGTCTGCATTTGCTAGATGGCAGACCATGAATGAATGATGATTATTACACCCCAAATCACAAACCTGTTTTCAGTGTTAGTAAAAACATATTGAGATGAATCAATGATGTTGTATTAGTGTAATAATACTACTGCAAAAATACAAATTAAAGGTAAAGGAATCCATAGCCAGGTAACATATTGGGATTAGTGCAGTTCATGTTGATTGAATATTTTGATGTGCGTGGCTTCGGAAGTGCTATCGGACTGTGTCAAAGTTCAAGTTCATCTTCCTATGAGATGCGTAAAACATATATGAAGCAATGATAAAATCTAACAGAAATTACAGAGTTCACATTTCGAGACTAACAGAAGAACTCAACCAACCTTCAAATGTATCACTCCAAATGGCTTCCAGTGCTTCCCCGACCCGAATGCATTCGCCTTAAGACCGTTCCCAATTCCATTCCCGCCGCTTCCACAACTATTTTTCCTCATGTACCTCCAACTTTCCTGACCAATCACTCTCACTCCCTTCTCTCGAGCCGAGCCGACGACAATTTTATCCGGCCCGTGCACCTTATAATAAGAAAGCACCCCATCCTCCAACACAAACCACCTCTCCCTCCATCCCTTCCCGTAATTAACCCATTTATACAAAATCCCAGCCACATTCTTTATCTCGTCGGCCTCCTCGCACTTCTCAGCTTGCAGATCGCCTCCGGCAGCGCCGCCATTGGTCGACAAACTCCACCTCGAGTTGAAACTCACCGGGCGCGTAATCACATTGCTGCAGCTGTTAAAACCAATACCCTCATCGCAAAATTTCCCATCAACCACGAGCCCCGGACTTAGGGTTTGCGACTTCACCACAGCTCGATCCTTTTCAACCGACACCGGCGCAATGCAGCACAGAGGATTCATGCTCAAATCGCCGGCACCACCAGAGTCAGCTCCGATCCCGAATAAATAACTTTTTGGATTGTCGGAGCTCCGCCGCAGCCAACCGGATATCGATCGGGCGGCGAGTCCAATAAAATGACATATGATGAGTTCCGGAAGCAGTGTGCGAGAGGGTAGAATGCCAAAATTGGTAGTGCGATAATTATACAGTCACGGATCGGAGGTGGATAGATACAGGAATGTGTATGTAATAATGTATGTGTAGAAGTAGAGCTGCAGATCCAATTAAAGGGAGTGGTGTCAGTTGGGGGGGTGCGTACGTTAAGCAGAGAGAGGGGTATAAATGCATGGGGGTTAATGATTGCGGGGAGCAGCTAACATGCGCGGTAGGTGGTGGTATTCCTAGTTGCAAAGGTAGTGACTGGAATTTTGTAGGGGAGAGGGAGAGGGAGAGGGAGAGGGAGGGGGAGGGGGGTGGTCTGGTAATTATGAAACGGTCAGGGGAAAAATGACAGAAATGGGTTTGCAGGTGGGTGACAGCCTTCGTTTTCGTGAAAGTTGACTACTGATGTTGACTGGGGGCATCTTGGGAAACTCATAATTAGGATTAAGCACAAATTTACTTACATTGGTCGGAGTTGATCATTGTCAATTCTCGTTGAGATTTTGACAGTTTATTACTCCCTCCGTCCCGGTCAAATTATTCATATTTGACCGGGTACAATGATCAATGCATGTGAGTGATAGTGGATGTTAGTGGGATGAATATTTTATTGATGAGTGTAGAGAGTTTGCTATTTTAGGAATGTAGACTAATATTGTGGGACAGACGAAAAAGGAAATATGGACAATTTACTTGGGACGGAGGGAGTAGTTTTATTGATCAATATTCGTTCACAGTTTCACACACATTTCGTTTTTTAACTAAATGGAATCTTAAAAAGATTTTTGTGATTCTTTGTTTAGTAATAGTGTTTTTGTTTAATACCTAATATTTTTTTAATGTAGTATGCTTGAAATGTATTACTCCCTCATATAATACGAGTTACTATTTTGGGGTGTTTCAATTATATAGTCTAATCTCTATATTTGGTATTGTTTTTATATGGTCATTTACCATTACATCCCTTAATAATTTTGGAAAATGAGAATATTAAATGTAATATTATGAAAAAATGAGAGGTTAATTAATACTTTAAATAAGGCTAATATTGAAAGTTTGATTAAATATTAAATATTTTTTGACAAACGTGCAAAATCAAACTGAACTATATAATCGGAACGGAGGAAGTATATTTTTTAATTATATTTTATAAAAGTCTATATATATAATCGACAAAAGTCTAAACATTAATATGATCAATTTAATAACTCAAAGTATTAAATGATATGGTCTCGGATCTCACAAAATGCATATTAATCCGATTAATTTTTACATTATAAATATATTACTAAAATATACTTCTAATATTTAAAATCACGTTTTTAATTATAATTCAAGCTTTATAGTTGTATTTAGTTTAAATAATTTTTAATAAATATTACTGTTAAAAGTATTTTATCATAATTTATTAAAATATTATAATATTTAAATTGATGAATATTTAAAATTTTATATGTGTTTCGTATTCTATTAAAAGAGAATAAACATTTTATCATTCTGATCATTTAGTTACATGAATGATTTCGTAATTTTTTTTAAAAAAGATAATCATAAATTTTATTGATCTGACGAACTAGCTTAAAAACTGAAGGATTAATATTATGATCAAGTTTTTGTAGTTCAATTAAATCTGGTCGAATACCTTACAATTCGATAAAACTGAATAAAAACTTGACTAGTTAACTTGATTGACATTCTTAAATTTAATTGCTGAAGCATTAACTTTCGTAGTTACATCAATTGATAACCTTTTCCGTTTAAGGAAATAAATATTACTCCCTCCGTCCCAGGACAGTCGCAACATTTTCCTTTTTGGTCCGTCCCAGAACACTTGCAACGTTTCCTATTTTGGAAAGTTTTTATTAATTAATTATCCACTAAACCTACTCTACTCCTACCCCACTATCTCTCATACTTCACTATCTCTCATAATCATTAACCTACTAATCTAACCTCACTAACTTCTCTAATCCCTTTTTCTTAACCTCCGTGCCGGGTCAAACGTCTCAAGAGACCCGGGACGGAGGGAGTATTAGAGATGTTGCTTAATATTGTGGACCTATTTATCTATTATTATGTTATTATAATATTAAATATTTTTATAAGAATATATTATTGTTATAAAATAAATAAAATTTATACCAATACAAAAAATTATAGAGAAAACTCAATAAATGTATTTGGGCATATATTAATGATTTAGTGTGCACGGTCTTTCAGAGTTTTGAGAATGATTTGATGGAAACTGTTTTAATATATTACTAGAATTATACTTGTGCGTTGCACGAAAATATTTTTTATACTTATATTTAAATTTTAATATAAGATAATTTTTATGTTAAAATTTATATTTCATCCAAATAAACATAAGTATTATATATATAGGGATGAGATCATATGATAATAAATAAGTATATTAAAAATAAAAATGAATCTCATTCATTAGATCTAATTAAATTAATGGCTGATATCTAATCAAGTAACAATTAAAACGCAATCAAGCAATAAATTATCAAATAACAACTGATATACAATCAAGCAACAACTAAAACACAATCAAGCAACATTGTAAACGTAAAGGGGTCTGACATAAAGTTAGTGTATAGTACACTTACAATGGGCAGAGCAGAAAGGAGACCTAAGGCATGAGCTACGATTGGATAATATAATCCATGAGTCTAACATCTGGATTTATGTGTCTAATGGATAGAAATTCAAATTGCCGCAGGCTCTCCTTTCTATATAAAGACCTGCCCTCTCAACCTTAACAGGGTTACCTGAACAGAATTCAAAATCTAATAGTCTAAAGAGACAAAGGGCATATTTAGGTCATCTCTCCCACAAAACTCTCTTAGAGTTTTCCGTGTTGTAAACACGAGACTTGAGTCTCCGACTCAAGTTACCCACCGTGCTATCTTCTCCTAGCACGAGGCCGAAGCTCTAAGTTGAAGGCTCAGTTTGGTGAATATTAGGGGTGTAAATGAGCCGAGCTACTCGTAAGCTACTCGGAGACCGACTCGAAAAAAGCTCGATCGAAGTTCGATTGTTTAATAAACGAACCGAGCTCGAGCTTCGAGTCGAGCTCGATAACATTATCGAGCCGAGCTCGAGCTCGGATGTGTTCGGTTCGCCAGGCTCGCGAGCATGTTCGAGTTCGAGCTCGAATCGAGCTCGATCTCGAACATGTTCGCGAGCAGGCTCGTTTAACAGGCTCGCGAGCAGGCTCGTTTAACAGGCTCGCGAGCAGGCTCGTTTACAGGCTCATTTAACAGTCTCGCGAGCAGGCTCATTTACAGGCTCGTGAATAAGCTCGTTTAAGAGATCGCGAGTATGCTCGTTAATAAGCTCGTGAATAGGCTCGTTTAAAAGCTCATTTTAATTCAATTTTAATATTTATATATTTTTCTATTTCTATACTTTTTATTATCTGTTAATATTTAAAAATGCCCTTTTTTATAAAACATGTAATGAAAATACCCCTTTTTATAAACATATCCAAGAAATGCCCCAAAGTACAATATCTGACATGTTTTTGTGTTTAAAAATGCAATCAAGACAATCATTTGGTGATGATTTGCATTTAATTAGGAGAAATTATTTTTTAAAACTTGATTGTGTTTAAAAATAGAAAAAAAAAAAGGAATTTTGGATCCCACCGGTTTTTGGCGGTGATGACCGGTCGGCACCGGTGATGACCGGTTCAGACCGGCGGTGCCGACCCAAATTCGATTTTTCTATTTTTTTTTTTTTTTTTTTAAAAGGCGGTGATGACCGATTTTTTACGATGCCTACCGGTCCATTTGCGGTGATGACCGGTTTGAACCGGTCTGCATCCCAAACACCTTTTTTTTTTTTTTAAAGCGGTGATGACCGGTTTGAACCGGTCTGCATCCCACATCCCTTTTTTTTTTTTTTAATTGCAATTTTTTTGTTTTATAGTATGAATAATGTAATTTTCAAGTTTCTAATAGTCTAACAACAATCAATCAAAAATAAATCAAACATACGAGAAATCAAATAGTCTAAGGGCAATCAAATATCAAGTTTCTAATAGTCTAACAACAATCAATCAAAAATAAATCAAACATACGAGAAATCAAATAGTCTAAGGGCAATCAATCTTCTAAATAATGCAGGCCCATTAGGACTCTCCATCCACTGTGGAGTCGGGTACCCGAACATGAACATCTCTAATGCTGCGCATGCATAAGTCGAATGTTGCGCTCCCTGATTGCCCTTGAAATACATCACCCTAGAAAAAGCCATGTCTCGTGAGGCCACGTTCTGTAGTTTCAACTTATTTTTATCCCAATACCCGTCTGCATTCAAATAATCTTTCATATGACTGGTCATCTTTCTCAATTCTACAAAAACATCTTGCAAAATCCTGGCGCGGTCATGAGATTCATAGGGGTCAATCATCATGGCAGTCCATGTCTGGATGTTCATATGCACAGTATACCAAACACCTCGAACATAACAGGGTACAATGAACTACAAAGCAAAGTAAATATATTAATAATTGATGCATAAAGACAATATCCAAATACATTATAGAAACTAACCGTATCTGCCTCGGTCCAATCCAAAGCTGTAGTGCAATCAGTACCATTGATGAACTCCAATAGAGCTCGTGATTCCTGAGGCCTCGGTCCCTGCCTACTTACCCGATAATCTCTTTTCATTAAGTCCTACAAAACATTAAACACCAAAAATATCAATATAAACGATATTGAAAATTTGATAATTAGAATTACGAAAAATACTTACGAAGAATTGAGGTCGCAGAATCCGAACCCTTTGTTGAAGCTGATAGTAACTCCTCTGCAGTGACTGGACGTAGCAATCGATGACCTCCATAGATAACGGCTGTTCAATATTCTCTATAAAAGAGAAATAAGATTGTGGCCACACTGTATTGTCGTTAAAGGATTTCCTACTAATTCCTTCACCCATGCGTCTCCACGCATCATAGTTGTCCTCTAACACGCAACTGATTCCCATCGGCCGTCCATCATCGTCCTGAAATGAAAAGAACATTACACATCATATACTTAAATTAAAGAAATGTTAATATGTTACATCAAATACCTGCAGTTCAATATCGCGTGCAAGCAAATAAACCATTTGGCTTGAAGAAGGTTGATCCAAATCAGGTATTTGCTGGCGAGACAGGCGCTCTGTGCTGCGTCTCCTTTCAGTAGAACGACGACCGGCACTCCGTCTCCTCTCATCAGTCCGACGATCTGTGCCAATATGAAACTGCTCTGGGACAACTAAATCAGTATCTCTACGAACATCTCTGTCTACTGATGTGCTAGGTCTAGTAGAGTGGTGGGAAGTACTGGGCCTAGTAGAGTGGTGGGAAGTACTTGGCCTAGTAGAGTGGTGGGAAGTACTGGGCCTCTGCTCGGGACTGTCCATCTGTATCCCTCGCCCAACTGACCTTTCTCTAGCATCAGTACGGTTACCACATCGCGCTGAGTTGATCAAATCTGTGACTACTCGGGTAACATGAGGAATAACTCTATCTGTCAATGCATTGTTCACTGCAACGTCAACCGCCCTTTGCACCGCAGCGTCAACTGCCTCAGTAACTATATTCCGAAGCCTATCCATAAAGGAACGAGATGGCCGGAATCTCCTAGACTCACTTGACTCTCCACTAGATGAAGTCCTATCCCTCCTCGAACGAGTGCGCCTATGTGATGCTCTCGAGCTCTGCCCTTGAGAATGAGATTGTGCCCCAAAACCTCCCTGATCACCACCCTGATCACCGTGATCACCTCCCTCATCACCCCCATCAGCACCCTCATCACCACCCTCATCACCACCCTGATCACGACCCTCATCACCACCCTGATCATGACCCTCATCACCACCCCTTTGTCCTCCAGACCCCTGTCCTATAGAAATGCTCTGTGATCGACGATCACCTCTCTGTCCAACAGGACGTACTGGATTTTCTGGTCGTCAGAAGTTAACACTTAGGGACTCCTCCGACTGAGAAGAAGTGTAGTAGAAAAGCTCTTGTTCATACGGAAATGGGATTAGGTTGGCGAAAACTTGAATCTACAATAAAATAAAAAGACAATTAGAAAATTTGTTAGTTTACAAATAAGTAATTTAGATAAATGCAATACCTGTGCACGAGCAAACCAGGCTTGCCAATCAATCGTAGCTGGCCTTGTAAACTTCCACTTCATAAATCGGGGAATTAGAGCAGGATTCTCTAAAATGGCACAACTACCACCCAAGTCCGGAATGGCCTCATAGGCCCAAACCTACAATAGATTTGTTTGAATTATAACTCATCAACTTTACATATTTACTAAATACATAAAAAAATAAATTATACCTGCAAAATCCAAATAGGACCGCCCAAATGAAGAGTCCCTTTTGCTTCTACCCTCGTGTGAGCCTGCTCTAAATAGTACGATAAAGACTTAAACGCATATGCTCCCCACGGAAATTGGTTCCAACTAGTCCAATTATCTACCAAAACAAAGACCCAACTCTCGATCTTACGTTTTTCAGAAAACCCTAACACAAAGCTCCACATGGCTAATATGTTGGCCACTCTCAAATACAATTCATGATTATTCTGGTGAACTAAACCAGCCTTAAATTTGTTTAATAACTGCTTAGCTGTGATAGATTGACCATTACAGAACAACCTATACACCGACGAATCAGAAGGATCATGATCAGCACATGGATCAAAATGAGTGGGTCCAAATGTCAAACCGGTCACTAGTGCAAACTCACCCACCCCTAAAGAAATAGTCTGCCCACCAATATGAAACCTTAAAGCTTTTGGGTCGGGACTTGTAATTTGGTAACTTAACAGTTGCAGTAATGGCTGCGAGGCACTAGGTCCATTTTTTTTCCACATTAACAAATTTCCAAATGGGCCATTCATAAAACTAGTAACCAAATTATCACCCCCTATTGAATACAACGTGTCACTAATAGTCTCTATTGTCGTAACCTTAGTGCATAAATTAATCTTACAAGTAACATTACGTAAAGCGGGTCTAATAAATTCAACCTGCACAAAATCATTACAAAATAATCAAAAATCAACCTAATGTTCAATTCCAAAACAACATATCCTCAATCTTAATTTCCAAAGCAACATAAACAATTGTACTAGCATAAATAGCAACAATCATACTCATTTTCACTTCCAAATCAACATACAAATGGAGAGAGAAACAAATTTCATGCAAAATTTTTGAATTTAAGGCCAAAATTTCAACAAAATTTAACATAAAGATTAAGAATAAACAATCAAAATAAAGGTAGAAATGGAGAAAAACAAACTGACCTCATCCATTTCTTCAAAAAAACCGATGCCGACTTCGAAAATTGGTGGAGGTTGCCGACTAAGATTGGGGGAAAAATGGTAAAGAATGGGGAAGATGGGGATGCTTCGTGAGTGAAAATGAAAGGGGAGGAACTCAAACCAATAATACAAGTGAGTCAAAAAAAAAAAAAAATAGAAAAACCGGTCGGCACCGTCCGGACCGGCGGTCGGCACCGTGCCTGACACGGTCGGCACCGTGACGGTGCCGACTCCAGCTCTTTTTCTTGTTTTTTCCCGGTCGGCACCATATACTTTATATATTCTCTCATTTTTTATTTTTTTTTTGGAGTAGGGATGGGATAAGACAACATATTTGTGTTTTCAAAAAAATTTTGGTTTGAATTTTACAACTTTTTCACAAAAGTTTTCAACAAGATTCGAAAACATGTCAGAAAAATGTACTTTGGGGTATTTCTTGGATGATTTCATAAGATGGGGCATTTTTTAGATGTAAGATAAGGAAATGGGGTATTTCAGATTTTTTCTCTTTTATTATTATATAATTATATTTCATATTTGTTTGATAATACTATATCTATATGTCTATAAATAACAATAATATGATTAAATAAATCATACCATATAAAAAACTTAATTTATATAAAAATCAAGATAAATATTAAATTAGGTATGAAAATTATTTATATGAGTGATAGTTATTTCAAATATAGTTTCATAGATATATGTGATTTTAAAGTTTCACTTAATCAAATTAGTTAGTTTCATTTAAAAATTGAAACAATTCATTCTATGAGAAATTTATTTTATTTGTAAATCTAAGAGAAAATTAAACAAACAATATATTATTATTGAAATAATAATGTTTGTATATACTTTTAAATTTTAATATATTTTAAAAAATGTACACATAATGGAAAGTTAAGATAAAAATATATAATTAAAACAAACTCATAAGTTATATTACTCAATACACAAATATTAATGTATAATAAGACTATACAAACAAGTAAATCATAATATTTTTGTTAAAATGTATATATAATGGAAAAGTAAGATAAAACTATATAATTAAAACAAACTCATAAGTTATAATTACTAAATATACAAATATTACTGCATAGTACATGATTTATCTATTAAAATCATTAAATCGTAATACTTTTGCTAAAATATATAAATAATGGAAAAGTAAGATAAAAATATATAATTAAAATAAACTCCAAAGTTAGTTACTAAATATTCAAATATATATGAATAATATATGTATATAACTTATTAAATCATAAAGTAAGAATAAAAATATAGTTAAAACAAACTCTTAAGTTATAATTACTCAAAATACAAATATTACTCAATAAAATGTTTTGCATTTGTGATGTATATATACATACATATCTATCTTTATAATTCATTAAATTTTAATATCTTATATGTATATATACTAGTTTTCTGCCCGCGCGTTGCGCGGCGTATATATATGTTATTTGTATTGTATTATAATTATGTTATAAAAAATTATAAAATAAGTATTATGAAAATAAATAAGTAATATAATTTATATACATAAGAATTATACATTATAAAAAATTTAAATAATAATAGACACAGAAATAATATATCTTCTAACATATGATAAAATGCTTATGAATAAAAGATGATTTTTGAATAAAAGTAACTCAGTACATAGAATAATTTATTTACGTATGAATAGTAATAAAATTAATACTTGATAAAATAAAACAATGAAGACTACATAATATAAGTGTATGAAGATTTTCAATAATTACTCATTGATTTGAAAAAAAATATATGAATTACAACATGTAAAATTATAAATTCTGAAAAATTTATTTGTACATAACATTTGAAGTTTTTGACAAACTTCGGTCGTCTATGTCACATATAAAGATTTTCAATCCTGCACGATTTATGGCCCTAGACACAACAACATACAACTGTCCATGTGCAAATACTGGTTTGATGAGTAAAATTCCCACATGCGATAGTGACTGTCCTTGACTCCTGTTTATGGTCGTGGCATATGAAACCTGAATTAAGAATTGTCTACGCTAAAACTTGAATGGAATTCGAGGATCCGATGTTATTATAGTCATCCTTGGAATAAAAACCTTTGCACCGGTATTTTTCCAACTCAGAATCTTGGCCTCTATGACATGATTACCAAGGTGTGTTACGACCAATCGAGTCCCATTGCACAAACCGGATGAATGATCAATGTTCATCAACAACATGATCGGTATTCCAACTTTTAAATTCATCTCATGATTTGGTAATACAGGATACTTCAATGTATTCAATAATTCTGGAATGTGCACTTCATTAAGAATATCTGCTACATTTTATGTTGTGCATATAGAATAAGAACTTAAATAGACCTTGCCCACATTATTGTTCAATGATGTCATATACTGATTGACCTTCTCAATCACATCATTTGTAGGTGCCAAAATAGCCCGGTGCTGTAAATATGAAATATCTATTGATCCAATAATTGTTGTAGGATATGTGTTATTAACAAATAGCTCTGATTGAATCTCCGGTTAATTTAATATAATTAATATCTTCTGAAATATCAATAACTCCTTCGCCGCGATTTGGTGTTCTTAAAGTCTCATCTCTAATTGCCGCAACCCAATCAACAAAGTCTTTGAGTGTGGATGCTTGCATATGCTCTCCAAGCATATTCAATCGCATGTTTATCGTCAACTTCAAGACACTCACATCTCCTCTCCTACCTCTTGGTATAACAGGCGAAATCTGTCTAAAATCACCACCAAACAATAATTTTGTCTCCGAATGGTTGATTGTTACTTTGTGTATTCTTGAAGCGCATTATATCCCGCATTGCCTTATTAATAATTTATGGCTAAAATATATTACCACTCTTCTCTGCAGTCAAAACCTATTTGGTTACATAAACGACACCAAATCTCTTCCTTCTAATACACTTCCATCCACCTGTGGCACCCCCGTAATCAATGGATCATATGAACTCTACCGCACCCAAGATCAGTGACTCTTAGTCTACTTCTCTCATCTCAATAGAGGAGTTCATGGCTGAAGTACTCTACCGCACCACTTTCCGCGTGGTATGGCTCGCTCTTGAGGTCGCGCATAGTCACAACTCCAAATCTCGCAAGCTATCCTTAAAGACGATCTCCAAACTATGAACAAAGGGACTCAATCTGGGACTAAATATGGCCAAAACTTCCAAATTCTTATGTGATCAATTGGCAACTATGGGATGCCCCATCGATGATACGTATAAGGTTCATTTGTTTCTTCGAGGTTTTGGTTCGTCTTTTTCTATAAAATGCTACTCAAATGATGCTCACTCCTCTTCATAACTTCCGCGATCTCCTATCTTAAGCTGAGAGCTTTGTATTATTTCAAGAGTCTCTTAACACGACATGATCTTCCTCTATTTCCTTCTACAACCAGTATAAACCTTCGGGGTAGTGCCCACCTTCCTCTGGAATTCTAATTCTTCTCGTGGCCATGGCAGTGGTTCACGTTACTCCAACTCTTGTAGTCGGGGCCACAATTAACAATTTCGACCACATCCCTGCCAAAGTTGTCATCATGAAGGCCACTATATCAATTTATGTATGAAAATGTATTCTTCGCATTCATCTCCAGTAGCTGCACACTTGGCTGACACATTCTCCAATGGCTATTCTCTCTCTCTCTCAACCTGAAACATCAATTTTGTTCCTTGACACCGGTGTCTCAGCCAACATGACACCAACTTCTAATTCTTTGGAGAATCGGTCGTACTCTAGCATGATAGTGTTATTGTTAGTAATGGTGCTCGACTTTCTATCTCTCATATTGTTAACACTCGACTTTTTTGACTATGTTCAATTATTGAATGTCTTGGTTGTTTCGACTCTCACCAAAAATCTACTTTCTAATAGTAAGTTGAATGGGTTTCCCAGCTTGAAATTATATTTAATAAAATATCGTTTACAGGCCCAATAATTTATGCATTTTGTATTGGTAGACACAAAACATCATAGAGAGAGTTGCTTCAATCCTTCTCCATCATATCTTTGTATCAATGTTCCTAGCTCCCCGTCACAATCACATCGACCGTCTCGCGGTGCTCGGACTTCTGGCATGAATCTTTTTTGCCTTCTTCACTCGTTTCTTCTCACGAAAGCCTACACAACCTTACCAAAGCATAACATACACCAAGACACAATCATGCATATAAAATTTACAAAACTACGATAAATCATATAAAAATAAAGTAAATATCTTGACTATTACAAATATAAGAAACAATCATCTTTATGATTTTGGTCACCACTACAATATGTGATATATACTATAAAATAATGTCCCATTTTCGGAGAGCGGCAGTAGTGAAAGTGTCTTGCGCATGACTAAGAGATCATGAGTTCAAATTTCTTTTAGGGAACGTAAATTATGAGTTTATATTAATACATTATATTTTATATACACTATAAAATAGTATAAACTCCACTGTGAATTAAAGTTAGTATTAGTAAATGGTTTTCTCTACATACAACTCTACTGTATATTAAAATGATTGTTTTATTTTAATTTATTCAAGAGTATGTAAAGAGTACATATTAGATTATATACAAAATTACATTTAAAATTTCACAAAATCAAGTGTAAGAAAACACGGATAAATAATTTGAGGGAAAACTTCTTGCTAACAATGGGAAAAAAACAAAACTATCAAACAAAATCTAATATACACGGATTACACATGTGATAAAAATAAATAAATAATTATTATTTTCATAGTTTGAATATTATTATTTATTCTCATAGTTTGAATAATATTCTTTTGTGTAATACTTTTTACAGGGAAAATATATTGGGTAATTAATTTTGTTAAGATTTTGCTTTTAAGTATATATATAAATTTTCAAAAAGAAAAGAGAATGTCAATAATTTTACTTTTTGTTTGTAATAAATTTTAATATCGCGGAATTATAATTAATTTATTTTTCAATAAAATGAATGATGTTGTCCTTTTCTATTTTGATACATACAAACTTGTTCTTTTTTCTAAAATAAACATGCTTTGTAATTTTTTGAGATTAACTTTTCTTATTATTAATAGATGTTTCTACACTTGCTAATTATTTCTACAGTTTTTATTGTTAAATTGTAATTATTACATGATATGCAAATTTAATACTATAATTGATAGAAACGAGATTTTTTAATATTATTTAAAAATTGTAATCTTTGAACACTGATTATAATATAATATAATGTAAATATCATTGCATATTAGTTTTTAATTACCTTGATCTCTTAATATCATACAATATATTATATATTAAGCAAAATAATGAGGACAATACACATATAAATATTATCATATTAAATTCATTTAATTAATTATAAATTATTAGTAAGAAATATTATCACGTAATATGGTGCACCAAAACAAAATAATAATTAAATATCTATAAAAAATATAAAACTTATATGTTACATTACTTACTTACCTTATTTTTTATTAATTAGTACTTAATATAACTTTAATTGATTTTGGAAATTTAATTAGAACAGAAAGTCTTTTTTATTAGAAGTGTTGCTTATATTTATATAGATATACATTCACTTGATTACTCTTTGAGTGATTCACTACTCTAAATAATATATGAAACTTGATTAGGAACTCTCCAATGAAAAATAACTGTCATTTGTAATTAAACAATTATAAATGTCGTTTGAATGTGAACACCAATAAATTGGTTATGTTTGTTCTCTATTTAAAAGAAAATTATAATATTATATAAATATAATATTATTTTAATAAATAAATATAAATATCTTTTTGTGTACTGATACTAAATAAATATATAGTTATGAATACATTGAATTTTCATATTTTCGTTCAATATAATTTTTGGAAGCAATTCTATAAAATTTAAATAATAAACATGATTAAGAAGTGAATAGAGTAGTGGCCCGCATCAAAATCTATGATTATCCATTCACATATAAAGAAAAAAATGTTCTTAACAATCAATATTTATTTAAAATGTTAATTCATTCATTTATAAAATAAAAAAAGTGAATCTAGAATGTTATATATGCAACTATCAACATCCATATAAATATATATAGGATATATTACTTAATAAATAGATTTATTTGTTTGTTATGATTTCAACCAAGAAAAATAAATAACAAAATTAAATAGATAAAAATCTATCTATAACAATATCATACATAAGTTTGTATGTAATATATTTTCAAAGAATATTGATTATTAAGATTTAAGCATAATCTTCATTAATATTGTTTTAGAAAGGGTTAATTGCAAATTTTAACATAATTTTTCTTTACTTTGCAATTATAACATACTTCTTAAATCTTTTCAATTATAGCATAAAACTTTTGGTTTTTTGCAATTATAACACAAAATTCTAAATGAAAAAGAAATTGATAGCGAATATTGGCAAATCAATCTAATATTACACGTGAAATTAATTTGGTTAATGAATGATGATTATGGTAGAAGTAAGATAACTTTATATAGGGAATGTCTCTGGTTAGGCACGCCTAAACGGTTTAAGCGGGTTTTATCCATTAATCCAGTCCAAACTCATCTAATATACCTTAATTGGGGATTAAATATCTATAAAAAATAATAATTAAATATCTACAAAAAATGTAAAAAATAATAATTAAATATCTATAAATTAAAAATATAAAAATTATATGTTACATTAGGGTATGGATAAAAACCCGTCTAAACCGTTTGGGCGTGTTTAACAAAGTTTTTGCCCTTTATATATTAGATGAAAGTGAAAGCTATCAAGTTAGCATAGTATTTGCTAATCATTTTAGTTATATGTATCATGTATGAAGGAGATAAATACTGAACAGTTGTTAGGAACCAAAAAACATACTTGGGAAGAATCTAGAAGCACAAGAAGAATAACACAAAGAAAAATCCAATAGAATATACAAATCACTTAAATTAACAAATTTTAAAAACCATCGAAAGCAGTTTAAATTGCTTCATGGCCGTGTTCAACAAAGTCATGCTCTCAGTCCTTGTGATGTTAAACACACATTACATGCCATTCAGCGGCCTCATAAGAGCTACAATTGTATCAGACATTTGAAAATGATCATGCTCCGACTCCCAATAAGAGAGCACCAGTGTTTACAAACACACTTCAATTGGAATAGAGTTCTCACTTGCAACTGCAACAATACCTCCCATATTAGGTTGCTGGTAGATCATCATTATGAGAGCTTTTCAAACAGCCCGAGATATTACCAAATGAATTTTGATCAAAAACGAAAAATTTAATAATACGAACAGAATCAAGAAATATTATTTTATCTACATTTACATTAATAAAAAAAAAAAGAAAGAAAACGGAATACAGAAATAAACATGAGAAAACCGTTAATCTCATTTTCAATTCATGGGCTATTTATATGGAACAACAATTAATTTTTATGGTATTATTCTAATTGGCTCTTTGTTGCCATTAAATTCATTCCATAAATCAATTTCTCTCAATTTCTATATTATTTTGTATTTGAGTTGAATGATTAACTATATATATATATATATTAAAAATAAATACAATAATTAGGTATTAATTATAATAATTTCCACATTTTTTGTATAAATATTTAAGAATTGTTCAGTTGGGCGTGAAAAGAAAAAATGGATTGAGGTTTTTCCCTAATTTATAGGCTATTAAATTAGCATTCACATCTAATATGTATCCTCATTTTTTGGAAACAATAATTCTTTTTTATAATTTTTGTGTTATTAACTATTTTAGGTATTGAAAAAAAAAGATTTGTTGAGATTTTACTTTTTTGTGAAGTGAATATTTATATATAGAAAACATTTTTATAATGGGTTTCCATAATTTCCGTTTAGCAATATTAAATCAGCATTAAAAATAGTATTTTTGGAAATTAAATTCATATACACTTAATAATTTTTTTTATAGGAAAACACAATTTTGTTTCTATATTATTGGAATTTATTTTACCATAATCATGCAATGATTTGTATATACATTAATCTTAGTCAATTAAATTTTTTCATTCCTTGATATATATTGTTGATATTCCTTAAATCGCTCCATAAATTTTGCCATAGATGTTTCATCCGTTTTTCATTAGTTATCTGCAATACAATAATTTTTTGACCATGCAACAATTTAAGTTTTATATTTCTAAATTTGATCCCTTATTAGTTTATTGTTTCCCTAAATTTTAGAAACTTATTTTCGGAAAGTTTTTTGAAGGGGAAAAAATAATCTTAAAGGTCCTGCTTTCAATAATATAGATATAGGTATATTATCTTTATTCAATATAACATTATAGAATAATGTTAATTTCTTTTTATATAAATTGTCTTTAGCAGTAGATAATATTTTATTAAAATAAATTTATGATTTTAAGTGGAAAAGAAAAATTTTATTATCATTTTATGTAAATATAAATAAAAAGTATTATTATACAAAACATATATACATGTAAATAATTGATAATTATTTATGATTACAAATATTAATTATTTACATATTTTAACATTACCTACCTAATAGATTGCAAGTTTATTTTAGGTAAGTATTTTTGGGGGAAATTTTTTGGGATGGAGGTTTTGCCTTTTAGTATATATAGATTTGAATAAACCAAAGAAAAATCTGCGAGGATACATATTGTTATAGAAAGAACGAATATGCCGACTTTACTTCCCTCAAGTTCGAGATCTATCTCCTCCATATGCTTACATATATTACATTCCTTGTTGCAGCATCTTCTTCTAGTTGTTTGAACATATATAATTTGATGAGTTGGGTTTCCTTCAGCAGAAGATCCTTGAATTTGGCTTGACGGACATTGCTTGAGCCTCACACCTCAACCTCATTCTCTAAAATTTATTACTACAGTAATATTAAAACACAAAATCTTACAACATACTTGCTAATGAATAACTCGAGAATTCTCCTATTTGAATACATGATTTTAAAATACAACAATATTTATATCCATTAATCTAAACAACATTGAAACATTAAACATCAAAATACATGAATCGTATAGCAAAATCTACGTGAAATTAATATTCTAACAAAATATGAAAAATCAATCAAGAATACAAAAAATGGTTTTTGAAAGATAAATATGAACAAAAACTAAGCAATAATGAAGAACAAAATGAAACTGATAGATTTTTTCTTGAGGTTTTCATCCTATTTATACTAAAAGATTATGCACACATACAAAATCGTCTACCATTAATTGTGCTTACTATTCAATTAGTTTATTATATAATTAATTCTCTTAATTAGTACGGATAATTATATTAATTGTTAGGTATTATATAACCATATATAAAAAATTGAAAACTTATCTATGTTCGGGGACAATTATGATTTCTTGAGAAAATCTATTTATCATAATTTACGTTCAAATCCTTATTTTCTCAATTGTTACCATATATTGCTTAGTTGTTTGAATTGCGATTCAATTTCCGCAATATTTTTCATTTTTTATTATAATTATTTTTAGTAATAAAATTATAATCAATTTCATTAATATGTTCCCGTAATCCCGTTTTTACCATAATCCCAAATTTAACGTTTTGTAGTAGTGATCTCATTAATTTATTTCCATAATCTCATTTTTTGCCATACCATTAGGCAATCTTCATTAAATAAATTAAGAATTTTCCATAATCCAATAATACTATATTAGGAATGTTTCAATGGGCGGGAATTTTTTTTGCTTTGAGGGGTTTTGCTTTTATAAGTATATAGATATGGTGGAAAGGAAGGAGGCTGCGGGGTGCGTCCCCACTTTAACCTGAAGACTGAGTCTACAAGGAGTTCCTCGGCGAGTGTCATAGTTGACCGGAGGATGTAGGTGCCACGGACTGTGTATAGATCGTAAGGAGGCTTGTATTCACTTAGTAAATTATCTAAACCTTAGGTCTGAAGAGTGGATGTAGGATATTGAAATCCGAACCACTATAAATCTCTATGTCCTGCTTTACTGCTTTTCATATACTTGCTCTGTTTTTTCTGTTTCACAAACTGACTACTTGAACCTTCAATACTTGTTCAAGTATTGAAGAATATAAACTGTGAAACTGACTTAAGACGGAACAGAGACTTAAGCTTAAACTGACTACACACAAAACTAATTTTGTCCTGTTTAAACGAACCAGTGCTTGTGCTTACATTTACTTCCGCAACATACACAAAACCTTCCGCTGCACATATTGCACTCTAATTTCAGGACCAACACCATGCCTTGGACACCTTCGGATCAAGTCCCATAAATGATCCCAAGCCTCGTATAGTGGCTCATCATACCTTTGACCAAATGAGGTTATATCGGCCCTCCGCTTCAAGGTAAGGCTCAGTGGGAAAAACTTGAAGATGAACTTTTCTCGCAACTCATCCCAAGAGGCTATATTCTCCTTATCCAAACCTTCAAACCAATGCCTCGCCCCATCACGAAGAGAGAATGAGAAAAGTCGCATCCTTATGTGGTCTTAAGGCACTTGGTTTATCTTGATCGTGTCGGTAATCTCCAAAAAATCAGGAGATATGGCCATTGGGGTCTTCCGTTGGATGACCACCATATTGATTATTTAGGATCGTTTGTACTATTTGTGGCTTGATCTCGAATTGTGTTGCATTCACCTCCAGGCGGAATCCTCCCGTGGCATTGTCTCCTTGTGGTCGGAAAAGGTTTTGTAGAGGCCTCCTTGGCTCATTTCTTCCATTGAAAGTTGTCATCATCTCTTCTAATTGCCTTTGCAATTCATCCATCCTTTCCACCTCATCTCTACGATCCTCCATATTGATCTCAATTCCTTTAACTCTTTCTCTCCACTTTTGTTCTTCTAGCACACGAGCTTTGGACCTCGTAATCATACACCACCTACAAGAGTCCAAAAGCTCCAATCAACAAACAAACAATTTTCAAATCAAACAAACAATTAAACAAACACTTATACTACAAGCAATACACTTTCACCAATATCTAGCAACCTACTTAATTAAGTCCCCGACAATGGCGCCAAAACTTGATAGTTGTATTAATCATACAACTAACACGGTACAAGAATAAAATATTAATACGGATACTTCTCAGTTTGCCTGCTAGAATACTAGTTAATGATGCGTTGTTTTTTTTATCTAAGTTTGGAATAGTCGTTGAGTTTTGTGATTATCCTAGGCAATGTAATAAAACTATGCTATCTAACTAAGCAAAACCAAAACATAAAGCATAACATCATTCATCGTCATCATTCAAGCACCTCCACACTCTATCAACAATTGTAAGAATCAACCACAAGGCAATCTAGTTCAACAAATTGTGTAAGATAGGATATTGGTTTGAAACCCACAATGAATCAACAAAGATTGAATTGAGTGCTGCAAACAAACATTTAATCCACCTAACTATGGTCAATCTACCCTAGACTTCCTAATCCCCTTTGCACCGGCGGATTAGGAGTTGATGAAGTTAAGTGCTAAAACTGTTATGTTATCGAACCTAATCTCACTCCAAATAGATCGTAGATTATCAACCTATAGGCTATCACCACACAGGGATTGGTTCAATACCTATATGCTAACGCACTATCACGGCTCCTAGATCCGCGTATTGGTTGCAATTTCGGAGCCTAAGAATCACAAAGCTGGTTAATGCTTACACTAGGTGATTAGGATAAAGGCTCTAGTGTGTGCAATCAATTAGGGGAAGGTAAACATACATCCAATCTCAATTAAATGATACAATGCTTCATTCAACCAATATCCAAAGAAATTTAGCTACACATACCTTCAATTTGGTTCAATTAATAAGAAAAATTACACAAATCCATTACAATGTAGAATAGGTAAGAGATTTCCACCAAATGTTGTGGATTTGATCTTGATCTTCATATCTTCTCCCCTCGGATTGGTTTTGGCTTGGATCCACCTTCCTTGAGGTTTGGAGAGAGTGGGAAGTGAAATTCTAGTGAATAACCGTCTAAATTTTGCCAAAAGTTCTTTCTAAATGCATTTCTCCACCTTTTATATTAAGTGAACAAACCTAGATCTCGCCCCGGACAAATTTGTCTCGCTTGGGATTCGCCAGAACTGAAAACCACCAAAAAATTCGCAGGATCCCGCCCTGGACTGATTTGGCTCGACCGGGATTTGCCTCTGTAGGGAAGATCTCAAGCCGAGCTCTGTAGGGTTCGGTCGATGATAAGTTCGTTATTTCGCTAACTTATCATTGAGTTTTTGTCCATTTAGTGTTCAAGACATTTGATTTTTTATTTATATTTATGCATGACTGTATTTTGGTGTTAGGTGGTATTATGATGGTGGAATTTTGCAGGAAATAGGCTTTGATTGAAGGAAGCTCGAGAGGGAGAATGCTGGGCCTATCTCGGCCGAGATGAAGGCTACCTCGGCCGAGATGAACCCCCGAGATGAGCACAGCACGGGCTGCCAAAGGTCGACGCAGGAGCTCCATCTCGGCCGGGACGAAGTCCATCTCGGCCGAGGTGGACGGTCGATTTGCATGCCGACACAGGTGTGAACCGGAAGGAAGAAGAATACACATCTCGGCCGAGATGCAGTGTATCTCGGCCGAGACGCGTATCATCTGGGCGAGAATTCTGACATTTCTGATTTTCCTTGCGTGCAAATCTGACCAAATGATGTTTGGGCACGATTTTTCTCACCTACCTTACCTGCAATCTTGACAAAATGGAGTCTGGGCACTATAAAATGGGGCATTCGGGAGTTGTAAAGGGCACCATTATCATTAGATGATTAGCATGATGATTAGCATGAAGGAATTATGGTTGGAGAATATAGAGTTGTAGGAGAGAGATGTATTATTTTTGTTTTCTGAAAAAGAGAGCTGAGTGGGAACGGAAGTGAGCAGCATGGAGTTTTATTTCAGAAGAGGGAATTGAAGGGATGAAGTTGTTTTCTGTATTAAACATCCGGTTATAATGCAAAATTATTATTCCAGGTTTAATCTCTTCATGATTTATTTAATTATGAATATGTTGAACTGATCTCTTTATCAGATTCTAGGGATATAAATCTATCTTGAATACATGTTATGAATTAATTCGTTCAAATGCCTTTCCTTGATTGATTTGTTGGAATCTTGTGTTATATTATGCCTAGTTTCGTTGGCCACTTGATTAGGTTATCAGTTAATTAATTTGAGACTCATAAGGTGAAAATTGATTAACAGGAAAAAGATTTCGCAATATAATTTGGTATTCTTGTCTGAAAAAGAAAGAATTAAATTATAGGATATTATCTGTTGTTTTCTGGAGTTATTGATTATTTCTTGAGACCGAGAGGGTAAAGGATTTCAATAATCTATTTTGTAAATTGTCTTAAAACGAAGTTTGCAATATTTCTCTGATTTCCATCTTTCAAGGAATTAAATTGGCATTTGAAGAATTTATTCTACATGTTAATAAAGATAGTACTCAAATCCCTAGAATCTGAATTCTTATATTTATTTGGACAAAATCCTAAAATTTGCGTGATTATAATAGTTCTCTAAATTCTTGTTTAATATTATTTCTGAATTTATATTACAAAAACTTTTTCAAATTGTGATTGCCTCAAACAATTATCCGAGAAACTCTAATTCAGTACTCAAGGTTTTTCATTGTTTCATTCCCCTGGATCGATAACTTTCGGGTTTATAAATTTATTTGCCACTATTTCTATAATTAATCTGTAGAAATTACAGTGATCAGTCGAGATCTGCCTTACAGAGGCAAATCTTGGCTGAACCCAAATGAGTCCGGGTTGGAATTTGGCTCTATTTTCACCCTGCTGCTCCTCTACTCCCTCCGGGTCAAGATTTCCGAAGCTTGTGCAAGATATGGGTCGAAATTTCTGATGGGTTTTGTATACTGAAAGCATTTATTACAATGTGTATACAACGGTTTATTTCTCCTATCTGTTAACAATTGTACATGTATGAACAATGGTATCCTCTTGTCTCACCGATAGGGATGATCATACGGTGTGTTGTAGATCGCAGAAGACAGTATGATCACTTGACCTAGTGAGACATAAACATGATCACAGCCGAGACAGCGTATGAGGATACGTCTGTCCGGATGGCTGCAGCATTGTCGGAATAAGTAGTCTGTCTTGGTTCTTTACGCAGAGGTGGCGTATTGATGGACCGCAGTGAGATATATTCGTCTGTCTGACATCAGCGAATAAAAGATCTCGTTATATTGATTGAGTCCAAACCCTAACGAAGGTTCAGGGGTTTGCACGGGTTGACTGTTGCTTTGACTTGCCATGGTGGAGAGCCAATACAGCGCACTCGTATATCCGCATCTTGGGTAACAACAGTTCGTGTAGTACCGCCTGAGACTGAACTTAGGTAACCATATCCGAGTAATAGGATGGGGACATTCCCTGAGGAGCTCAATAGCATTCATCGTGCCAAAGTCCTGCAAGCTGATTAAGTTCAGGCACGAGTGATAAGGTTTGAGTGGTACTACTCAAGAATAATAAGATATTAATTAATTGTAGTTAGAGCTTGTCAGAGGCTCCGATTAATTAATGGATGTCCGGTAACCTTAAATATGGGGATTCTCAATTAATGCAACCCGTTCTCACAACGTGGTAATAAAGGGGTAGGTCAGTATTAATTCTGTGGTGAAAAAGAATTAATATTAATTAATTAATTGTGTCCTGGGTTGTGGACATGGGAATTAATTAATTTATAGGCTCACTTTATTATTTGCATTAGGTCCCAGGTCTAGCCCAACAAGTGTGCTGAATTGAGCCCAAAATGGCCCATTAGGGTTTCCAACCCTAGGTCTATAAATAGACAGCTCTCTCTCATAAGTTGTAACATAGTTGAAACACAAACCCTAGAGAGAGAGTGAGGGGCGCCGATTTTGGGAGTTCAAAGGGAGGAGAATTTCGATTCTGGTCCTGCTCAAGCCACAGATCTACGGAGTCCTCACCAGTAGTAGATCTGAACAGCACCGGGACACAGATCTGAAGATCTAATCTGGAGTACAACATATTTCTTCTTTCTCTTTCTTTATTTTCAATTTTCTCTAGAAATTAGTTTTCTAATTTCTGTTTCCGCAGAGAAATCGGATTGCGTGGTTGGATTGGATTTTGGAATTCAAACGCAAAAGATCGATACAGACACTACGGAATTACGATAATCTCTCAATCCACAATTATGCATTAAATTCATAGGAGCATGCTAGGGTTTTGAGAATATTTAATTATGGGCAATATCCATAGATCGATCCGGTTCAGTTTGGTTTTGGTGATTCGGTTCACGGAAAAACCCTACAATTGGTATCAGAGCCAGGTTTCAGATTTATGGCTCTGTTGTTCATAATTAAATTCGATAATATGCATGTATGAATTTATTATTGTGGATGTTGGTTTTTGTTCCTCGTGGCAACCCGTTGATTCAGCCCGCGGTGGTTTATCCGTGTAGGGCTGAATTGTTTTGTAAAATCACGAGAAAATCCGTGATTAGAATAGATTTGAAATTGTAATAGAATAGTTTCTGTAATTTTCAAATTTATGTAATTGAACGGGTCGAGGACGAAGAACGAAGACGGAGCCGACGAAGGGCGGTGCACAGCGGCAGCAGGCGGCCGCGCGTGTGCAGCCGCGGGCGATGGCGCACGGGGGCGCGCATCGCGGGGGGGCGGGCGGGCGTGGCACGGCGAGCGCGCGGTGCGCGCGCGCACGCGAGCCTACTGGGCGAGCGTGCGCGGCGGCGTTGGGTGGCGCTGGGCCGGCGGCGGTGGCAGCTCTGGTCGTCGTCGGCTGCTGCTGTCCCGTTGCGGTGGCTTGTGTTTTTGGTGGTTTGTGCAATCCTGTGTAAACCCTAGGTTTGCATTAGGGTTAGGGCAAATCATCATATCACAAAGACCTAAAAATCCAAAAGATTTGGTGTATCAAGATTTGAAGGCCCTTGAAGATTTGAGAAGATTTGAATTTATCCATTAAATTCAAAATTCAAATTTGTAATAGATAGATTTTATTTTCTATTTATTTTGGGGCCACGAGGAATTTTTGTTTGCCTTAATTGTCCTCGTATGATATGTGATTTATTTATGTGCGCAATTAAGCATGTGTAGATAATAGGAAAAGCATGTTTTACTGCTTTTATTATTTACAGCTTTCCAAGCATGCTTATGTGATTAATTTCTTTTGTTGGATTATATTTTGGGAATTTTTGGGCTTGTTTAATTACATGCAAAAAATTTGGAAAATATAATGACAAAAAGAAATTATGTGTGCGCATAAAGAAACCTTTTAAAAGAAAAATACTAAGCAGATTTTTTAATTAAAATCAATGGACCTCCACAAAGCGGTCCTAGGCTGTAAGTGTATCTCTCGTTCTAGTAAACGTCTACGAGTGTAGCTTGCTAGTTCCCGGAGGTGCATGGGTACGGTTGTTGGGATTTCTAGACAAACAATTTAAATCATGTGAATAGTGGGAGGGCTTTGCGTAAACGTCTACGAGTGTAGCTTGCGTAAACGTCTACGTGTGTAGCTTGCGTAGACCTCTTTCACAAGTATTCTAGGATTGATTTAAATTATAGATAACAAAAGCTTTGAGGGCTGTGCGGTATGGTTACGTGCCATGCTAAACTGTCTCTTTTGGCCGGAGTTAAATTTGTGGTTAATTGCTTAGAAGCATCTTAGAATATAATGCAAGAATTGCATCCCTGTTCTTGAGAGATGGCTTGGACTAAGGTTTTCACTAATTATTAATTTCTAGTATCAAAAGCATCCTGACATGGTAGTGAAATTAAATGGATTGGGGCTTAAAACCCACAGTTCTGGTTGAGGGTGACATCGTAAACGTCTACGAGTGTAGCTTGCGGTGGGAACTCTTGGGCAATTAGTGGAAAATATTTGTATTTGATTTATTAAAAGGTTTTCAATGCATTTGTTTTCGAAGTTCAACATGTATGTTCTTATTTAAGATTCTTTATTGTTTCAGATATGTCTATGTCTACTGTCGATCATATACTTGCTCTCAATCCTCTAACTGGTCCGAACTTCCATGAGTGGAGATATTGCGTTGAGTATATTCTTCTGACTAAACAACACATGTTTGTTCTCACTATGATGCCACTCGCTGAGTATGACCGTAGTGGTTCCAGAGATCAGATTGAATTCTATGATAGATGGATGGTATCTGAGGAATTTACCCATAGGTTGATTTCAGATAACCTGTCTAGAGAACTGAAACTGAAATACATGGGCTATGCTAGCTCTGTAGGAATCTGGATGGACTTGGTGCGTACGTATGGTGAAGTGGAGCGAACTGTCAACTGTGATCTCGTTAGAGACCTTGTCTGTAAGAGAATGGTTGATGACAGTTCAGTGACACTGCATGTGATGATCATGGATAATTCCATGAAACGATTCACACGTGGAGGTGGATGTATCAATGATCGGGCTAAGATCGATATAATCCTGAACTCCTTACCAATTTTATTCTATGACTTTAAGAAGGATGTAGCTAAGACAAGTGAGTACTCTTTCAAGGAGTTGCTTACTGATCTCATAGCAGGACAGTCCTTCGTACCTTCATGGGAGTCTGAGTTATCAGATCTTGAGCACAGCTTGGGCACATTGAAAGATGTGGTTCATATTGTGTGCAAGAACATGATTGATCACAGATCACGTGAGAGGAGGTCAAATGAAATGAAGAGGGTTGGTGTCACTTCAAGTGAGAAGGCATGCGGAAGCAAGGGACAAGGTACGTCATTTGCATTTGTAACGGAAACATGTTTAGCATCGGTTTCTACTCATTCGTGGGTAGTGGATACTGGAGCTACTGATCATGTTTGTTACATTTTGCAGGGGTTCACACCGAGGAGGGTGTTGAAGAATAACGAGGTTACCATCTCGATGGGGAACGCAGCACAAGTGAGTGCAGCTGCCATTGGAGATTTCACCTTGTACTTTGATGATTCCGTTTTAACATTGAGAGATGTTTTGTATGTGCCGGATTTTCGGTGGAACCTTATTTCAGTTTCCAAACTTTTTGTTGATGGATATTCAATTATTTTTGATAGTGGTGTTTCTATCATTGGTAATAACGGTGTTATCTGTCGTGGAATGCTGAATAATTCTCTCTATGTTGTTAACTGTAATCATAAGTCTTCCGCAAGTATTGCATGTAATTCATCCGTAATTGATAATCCTAGGAAGAGAAAACTTACTTCTTCTGATGAGGATCTTACATATCTCTGGCACTTGAGACTGGGTCACATCATCTTGAAGCAGATTCAGAGACTTGCAGATGACGGTACATTGGACTTAGTCCGGGCTGTACCTTATCAAGTCTGCGAATCCTGCATAGAGGGCAAGATGTCAACTAGGCCTTTCAAGGCTAGTCAGTCTCGAGCAGAGGAAGTGTTGGAATTGATCCATTCTGACTTATGTGGACCGATGTCCATGCAGGCTCGTAGAGGGTACGAGTACTTCGTCACTTTCATTGATGATTACTCAAGGTACGGATACGTTTACCTGCTTCGCTACAAGTCTGAATGCTTTGAGAAATTCAAAGAGTTCAAGGCTGAGGTAGAAAAGAAGGTCGGCAAAACTATCAAGTCGCTGCGATCTGACCGCGGTGGCGAATACCTCGGTAACGAGTTTCTGCAGTATTTGTCAGAAAATGGGATAACATCCCAATGGACTGCACCGGGTACTCCCCAGCAAAACGGTGTAGCTGAAAGAAGAAATAGGACTCTTCTAGAGATGGTAAGATCAATGATGAGTTATGCAAACTTACCAATTTCGTTTTGGGGTTACGCATTGGAAACAGCGGCTTACGTGCTTAATGTGGTGCCTTCTAAGGAAAATGTAAAGACTACCATTGAAGCAGCCCAAGCGAGACTTACTATATCCATGTGCATTATGTCCCCTATCTCTATAAATACGAAGGAATTTTTCCATTATTCCTCACTAATAATAATGGAATTAATGTCGCAGAGTCAAAAAGGAGTTCTACCAAACACTATTGAGAAACCAATCCAATAAATCGATTATGATTTTGAGTTTTTTGGTGATTCAGGCGACACCCGGATTTGAACTGGGGAAAAAGGATTTGCAGTCCCCTTCCTAAGACGCCTGCTGAACTCTTCCTTGGTCGCAAACCCAGTTTGTGCAAGTTTAGAGTATGGGGCTGTCCGGCACACGTACTGTCGAAAGAACCTGATAAGTTAGAAAGCAGGTCAAAAGTAATGCTGTTCATAGGGTATCCCAGGCAAACGAAAGGTGTTTACTTTTACTGTCCTGAGAGTCAAAGAGTCGTTGTTAGCACCAACGCTAGATTCTTGGAGGACGAGTATGTGAGTAATCACAGGTCAAGGAGTGATGTCGTTCTTCAAGAAATTGAGAACGAGAATGCAATTCCAAGGGAAGGGGAACATGTAGATGTGGGTGCACCTGTGAGAGGTACAGCACCACGACACGTTCTTCAGTGCAAGGTGCAGGACCACAAGTCACTGCACCTACTACTGACACGGCACCGATGCTTAGTCGCAGTGGGAGAGTTATTTTCCAGCCGGAAAGGTACATGTTTGTGGGTGAGTCTTCGGACTTGAGACCGGAAGACGGACATGAGGACTCTGACCCATTGACTTATGAAAAGGCAGTGCAGGACAAGGATGTTGCCAAATAGCAAGTCGCCATGAATTCTGAGATTGAATCCATAACTGCTATGGATGTATACCAGAAAATTGATTTGCCGGATGGCTTTAGGGCCATAGGGTGCAAATGGGTATACAAACGATAGAAAGGGGCGGATGGAAAGATTACGGCTTTCAAGGCCAGGCTGGTGGCAAAGGGTTATAGTCAGAAAGAGGGCATTGACTATGACGAAACCTTTTCACCCGTAGCCATGCTCAAGTCCATCCGGATACTCCTTGCCATAGCTGCGCATATGGACCTCGAGATCTGGCAGATGGATGTCAAAACCACTTTCCTAAACGGTTACCTTGAAGAAGGTAGGGACATCTATATGCAGCAACCCGAGGGTTACATGCGCAAGGGCGAAGAACATCTTGTCTGGAAGCTTAAGAAGTCCTTGTATGGACTTAAGAAGTCCTATGGATTTGCACAGTTGGAAAACGAAAGTTGTGTTTACCGACTTTGTGTCAGTGGGAGCGTGGTCTTCCTTGCACTATACGTTGATGACATACTCCTATTTGGAAATAACAAGGGAGTGATGTCCGAAATCAAGGTTTGGTTATCCGAACAGTTCCAAATGAAGGATCTGGGTGAAGCTGGCTACATTCTTGGGATTAAGGTCTTACGAGATCGTAAAAGAAGAATGTTGAGCTTATCTCAGGCATCCTATGTGGATACTGTGATAGCCCGGTTTAGCATGCAACTCGCCAAGAAAGGCTTGCTACCTTTCCGACATGGCGTTCGTCTTTCTAGTGGGCAGTGTCCTCAGACACAGCGGGAGAAAGACAAAATGAGTCTTGTACCATATGCTTCGGCTGTGGGTAGTCTCATGTATGCGATGCTGTGTACCAGGCCAGATATCTGTTATGTCGTTGGCATGGTAGCTAGATATCAATCTAACCCTGGACAGGCGCACTGGACTGCTGTAAAGAATATCCTCAAGTATTTGAAAAGAACTAGGAATTTCTGCCTAGTTTATCAAAGTGAGGATTTGTGCCCTGTGGGTTATACGGACTCGGATTTCCAAGGGGACCAGGATGAGAAGAAATCGACCTCTGGATATGTGTTTACCCTGGGAGGTGGAGCTGTATCTTGGAGGAGCTCAAAGCAGAAATGCAGTGCTGACTCCACCATGGAGGCGGAATATGTCGCCGCCTCCGACGCCTCGAAAGAGGGGGTGTGGCTCTGGAACTACCTTTTAGAGTTGGGCGTGATCCCGAGTTTGCCGAGGAGCATCACAATTTATTGTGATAACTCTGGTGCAGTGGCAAACTCAAAGGAACCGCGGTCTCACAGGGCAAGCAAACACATAGAGAGAAAGTACCATATCATACGAGAAATCGTATCGAGGGGCGATGTGCTGATTAAGAAGATTGACACTGCTGACAATCTTGCTGATCCGTTTACAAAGAGCTTGCCGCAGAAAGTTTACGAAAGACATATTCGTGAGCTGGGTCTGAGGTGGATGCCGACCACTGATAGTGGTTAAAGACAGCAGACTAGATAGACGGACTGTATACTCTGTAATAGCTTAGTTATGCTTTGAGTATAAGTGGGAGATTGATGAGTTTTGTATACTGAAAGCATTTATTACAATGTGTATACAACGGTTTATTTCTCCTATCTGTTAACAATCGTACATGTATGAACAATGGTATCCTCTTGTCTCACCGATAGGGACGATCATACGGCGTGTTGTAGATCGCAGAAGACAGTATGATCACTTGACCTAGTGAGACATAAACATGATCACAGCCGAGACAGCATATGAGAATACGTCTGTCCGGATGGCTGCAGCATTGTCGGAATAAGTAGTTTGTCTTGGTTACTTGACATGCTGGTACGCAGAGGTGGCGTATTGATGGACCGCAGTGAGATATATTCGTCTGTCTGACATCAGCGAATAAAAGATCTCGTTATATTGATTGAGTCCAAACCCTAACGAAGGTTCAGGGGTTTGCACGGGTTGACTGTTGTTTTGACTTGCCATGGTGGAGAGCCAATACAGCGCGCTCGTATATCCGCATCTTGGGTAACAGCCGTTCGTGTAGTACCGCCTGAGACTGAACTTAGGTAAACATATCCGAGTAATAGGATGGGGACATTCCCTGAGGAGCTCAATAACATTCATCGTGCCAAAGTCCTGCAGGCTGATTAAGTTCAGGCACGAGTGATAAGGTTTGAGTGGTACTACTCAGGAATAATAAGATATTAATTAATTGTAGTTAGAGCTTGTCAGAGGCTCCAATTAATTAATGGATGTCCGGTAACCTTAAATATGGGGATTCTCAATTAATGCAACCCGTTCTCACAACGTGGTAATAAAGGGGTAGGTCAGTATTAATTCTGTGGTGAAAAAGAATTAATATTAATTAATTAATTGTGTCCTGGGTTGTGGACATGGGAATTAATTAATTTATAGGCCCACTTTATTATTTGCATTAGGTCCCAGGTCTGGCCCAACAAGTGTGCTGAATTGAGCCCAAAATGGCCCATTAGGGTTTCCAACCCTAGGTCTATAAATAGACAGCTCTCTCTCATAAGTTGTAACATAGTTGAAACACAAACCCTAGAGAGAGAGTGAGGGGCGCCGATTTTGGGAGTTCAAAGGGAGGAGAATTTCGATTCTGGTCCTGCTCAAGCCACAGATCTACGGAGTCCTCACCAGTAGTAGATCTGAACAGCACCGGGACACAGATCTGAAGATCTAATCTGGAGAACAACAGATTTCTTCTTTCCCTTTCTTTATTTTTGATTTTCTCTAGAAATTAGTTTTCTAATTTCTGTTTTCGCAGAGAAATCGGATTGCGTGGTTGAATTGGATTTTGGAATTCAAACGCAAAAGATCGGTACAGACACTACGGAATTATGGTAATCTCTCAATCCACAATTATGCATTAAATTCATAGGAGCATGCTAGGGTTTTGAGAATATTTAATTATGGGCAATATCCATAGATTGATCCGGTTCAGTTTGGTTTTGGTGATTCGGTTCACGGAAAAACCCTACAATTTCACCAAAAGTTGGCTAAACTTGATGATTTATGCTTATTTGCTTCCCTACACAACATCAACACGAAAAAACACGAAAACACGACTAAAATGAACAAAAACCAATGATATGTGAGTGAGAAACACAAACAAGCACTCAAATACCTTGATAAATTGGTCATTTCACACACATATCAGTTTAGAATATCTCAACCTCCCCTCTGCCGATGTTGTTAAATCCCAACTTAGTGCAACATTACGCGAAGTTTACGATTCATATTGTAGCACATATAGCCACTTAGTTCAAATAAGATCTGCCTCTAGGAGCTCTACTTCTGGCCAAACTAGTGCTAACCCCTTTGTTAGCTAGAATACATAACATTATGGCTCAAAACCGTAGCTCTAGTTTGCAACAAAGCGAACTCGATGTTATTTGTCGGAAATGTATGTTGGTGATTGTTTGCAAGTTCAAGAAGATGACAACACACCTCCGCAGGTTGATCTTCTAACTATGGTGGTCAAGGCGGCAACAACAATACCCAATCCTATGTGTGATGGCAAATAAGTTCTTAGTGGTCCCCGCATCAATGGTTGCCGTTGAACAAGCATTTAGCTCTGTTGGCTATATGTTGGATGAAAGAAGGTCTAACTCATCACCTGCCAACTTGGAAGCACAAGTTATGCTAAAATATTGGAGAAATGTCGAGGAAAAAAACAAAAACTGGATTGGAGGCACGTCTTCGACGACAAGGACATTTACAACTCCGATGCAAGCGCAACAAGTAGGGGTGAGCAAGAAACCGAAATAACTAAAAACCGAACCAAACCAAAAAAAATTTGGTTATTTTGATTCGGTTATTTTGGTTTTTGGTTCGGTTCGGTTTATTTTTTCAACGATATTCGGTTTCAGTTCGGTTATATTTTTCTCCGAAATGAAATAATCGAAAAACCAAAATTTTATATATATATATATATATATATATATATAATATTATTTTTTACATATAATTAATATACATAATTTTTAATTTTTAAAAAAATCTAAACCAAAACACCAAAGCCCTAAATCCTAATTGTGCTAATTCATTCACGTCTTCAACTTACAGCCGCTACACACCGCCGTACAACCTCAGCCACTGTCGCACACTCAAACCCTCCCCTGAAACGCCGGCGCCGGACTCCCCTAACTCGCCGTCAACCGACTCAACCCCTCCCTGGCCCCTGCTCTTGTTCTGTGCTTGTTGTCTAGCTCACAGCTCCGTGCTCATTGTCTCGCTTCCAACCTCGTAGTCAGAGTCAGACCACAACCTCCTCGGAGTCGGCCGGTCTCGCCTCTCATCTTCCTTGGCATCCTCCACTGCTCCCTGCTGTGCAGTCACTCGACGACAACGTGAGCATTGGTTGCTGCACTGTCGGAGTTGGACCACAACCTCCTCGAAGTCGGTCGGTCTCGCCTCTCATCTTCCTCGGCGTCTTCCACTGCTCCCTGGCCCCTGCTGCACAGTCACTCACAGTTGTTTCTCCAATGATAGACATTATATATATACATATACATATACACACACAATTTGTCTCTATTTTGCTATCTATTTTGCTTCCATTCATGCTCCAATTTTTTAGTTGTCTCTATTTTGCTTCCATTCATGCTCTGCTGATTGTATTTGTTGTCTCTATTTTGCTGTATGAGCATCCAAAATCATTGTTGCTATTTCATAGCTTCAACCTAATCAAAATTGCTTCTCATTTTTGTTTTTCAGATGTCTCAACCTAGTCAAGATTGTGGTGAAACTGGTGGTTCTTCTTTCACCAACTCATCAACGACCGACCAATCAATTGAGATATTTGGAACACAAGCGAAAAAAAAAAGCGAAAAGCAATGGATAAAAGAGCCGAGATATGAGATCGTTTCGAGTGTTTCACTACTGATGATGGTAGTATGAAAGCATGATGCAAACATTGTAGTAGGGTGTATGCTAGTGATCAAAGAACAAATGGTACAACTTCACTACATAACCACATGAATGCATGCAAGAAAATCCCTACTAGTGTAGATCTTGGGCAAAAATTGTTGAATCTGAAATTGAAACCTGAATCGGGTTCAGTTGATGTGAGTACTTGGAAATTTGATCAGGATGCTATTAGAAAGGGTTTCGCTCATATGATCACTGTTGATGAGTTGCCTTTTAAGTTTGCTGAGAATCGTGGATTTAAGCGTTTTATGTCTATAGTTTGCCCTAGATTTCAAATTCCATCTAGGTGGACTGTGGGACGTGATTGTTTTCAGATTTATCTTGATGAAAAAAACTTGCTTAAGGCATTGTTGAAGAGTAGCAATCAAAGAGTGTGTCTAACCACTGATACATGGTCTTCTGCGAATTTGATGAATTATATGTGTCTTACTGCTCATTACATTGATAATGATTGGAAATTAAACAAAAAAATCATCAATTTTTGTACAATTTCCAGTCATAAGGGTAAAGACATTGGTTGGGCAATAGAAAAATGTCTGAATGAATGGGGGATTGAGAAGACTTTTACTATTACGGTTGATAATCGTTCCTCCAATGATACAAACTTGATTACTTAAAAGAACAAATTGGTGATCGGGAGACTAACATTCATAATTGTCAATATCTTCATATGAGATGCATTGCACATATCATTAATTTAGTGGTGCGGGAGGGGTTGAAGGAGGTTGAGTCATCAATAAAGAACATTAGAAGTGTTGTGAGGTTTATTAGGCAATCACCTTCTAGAATGATCAAATTTAAAGAATGTTGTGAACATGAGAAAATCTCATCCAAGAGCTCTTTATGCTTAGATGTTTCTACTAGATGGAACTCAACTTATCACATGTTGGACACAACATTCAAATTTGAGAACGCATTCTATAAGTTTGATTTGCAAGATCCAACTTATAGAATGGATTTTGAGCATGCTAAAGTAGGTGGGGTGCCTGACAAAGAGGATTTTCAGAAAGCAAGAAGGATGATTGGTTTTCTGAAAGTTTTTTATGAGATGACTTGTAACATTTCTGGGTCTATTTATGTGACATCTAATTTGTGTTTTCATGAAGTACAAGTTATATTTACTGTTGAATGCTTGGATTAAGTGTCGTGATTTGGAGTTGAGTGAAATGTCAAGAAGAGTGAAAGAGAAATTCGATAAGTATTAGGGAACTCCAGAAAAGATGAACAAAATGATATTTTTTGTTGATATTCTGGATCCTCGGTACAAGTTAGAATGGGTTGAGTTTGCTCTTGGTAATATGTAAGGATATTTGGGTGTATCCATGGGGAAAAAGGTGAAAGATGCATTTATAGATTTGTATAATGATTATGATAGAACAAGTTCATTGGATAAGGGTGATGAGCCTATGGGAGGTGATATTATAACACCTTATGATATGGATGTTGAGGATCCAACATTTAAGGTAATGATGAGGATGAGTTCTGATTACGAGCAGTTTAGTAGTAGAAAGAAGAGTAGTGTTTCTGAGGTGGATAAATATCTGAATGAAGAAATTGAGGAAATGATTCGAAATTTGACATCTTAGGTTGGTGGAAAGCAAATGAGGCCAGATCTCCAATTGTTTCCAAAGTGGCTCGTGATATTTTATCTATCCTCATTCTATTGTTGCATCAGAATATGCTTTTAGTTGTGGAGGGGAGTGCTCGATTCATTTAGGAGTTCTTTAACTCCTAAAGTGGTACAAAGTCTCATTTGTGCTCAAGATTGGCTTCGTGGTTCAGATGATCCAATAAATGTCGAAGAAGATCCTGCAAATATTGAAAAATTTGAAGAAGGTAATAATATATGAAAATAATCTAATTTTTGCATAATGTTAAGTTTATTATTCTAACTTGATTTTTTGTTGTTTTATAGGTCTACAAGCCATCGTTGTCGAGCTTCCAACAGACTAAGTTCTTTTGTTATTTCATTGTTAAGATTCCTTCTAATTTCATATTTGATTAATATATTGGATTATTAGTTTTTGGAAAATATTAAAATTGTTACTTTAAGTATCTAACTTCATCTTCTTTTGTTTAATAGGTCTACAAAATAAAATTCGAGCAGTGAAAGAATGGGAGAAGTGTTGATGAAGATTGTTGTCAATGAATATTTCAAATTAATGATTTCTTGTTCTTGATGTTGGATAATTTAATTGTTGAATTTTCTGGATGTTGGGAACTTTAGTTATTTTTTCCATGTTCTTGAATCATGAATGGATTGCTTATTTTGTTGGTTTTATGGATGTTGGACAGGACATTGAAACTTTGGACTTTGTAGTTTATGTTGAATTTTTTGTTTTAGAAGTATAGGTAGTATTGATGATTATTTTATGTATAGATCTTTGTTGAATTATTCAAGATATATGATATTTTTAGGTTTTATAATTTTTTTAAGATTTCGATTTAAACCGAAATAATCGAGATTACGCACCAAAAACCAAACTGGAAATTCGATTCGGTTATCAGCCTTGTTCGGTTCGGTTCAGTTGTGTACAAAAATATTTCAATTATTTTGGTTTGGTTGTTTTTTAGGCAAAAACCGACTGAAATAACCGAATGCTCACCCCTAGTAGCAAGTACAAATGCTTTCGATGGCCTAGGTGATGCAGATTTCGAGGCGTATTAAAGGTAAGTAAGGTAAGAGAACTACGTGAGCTTTGATTTCCTTAATGAATATTAAGGGATACGTAGGAAAATTAATTTTAAGGTAAAAAATTAAGTGCAAGTCCTTTCAATTAACCCCTCTCCCTAATTACTATTTAATTAGTACTTCAGTTTTTTTTAAAAAAAATTAATAATTTTAGGCTATTTTTCTTTTGTTTATTTTATTACAATGAATCTATCAATTTAAATTAATTTAAATATTATCAAAGTTTTATACTCCCTCCGTCCCGCTTAAATAGGCTCTTTTCATTTTGATACATTAATTTCGGAGCTAGTGTTTAGTAGCTAATTGTGGTTAATAATAAAATTGACAATCGTAATTAACTTGTTTAAGTCTTAAATAAGTTAATTACGATTACTAATTTTATTAATATATTTGGGACAGGGCACGGCCAGACAGAGGAAAAATGCAAGTTGTCCATCCCGTTCGGGACGGACACGTTCCGTTCGGGATGGGTTGCGGCCTTGTGGATTAAAACTCATTTTCTTGACCCGTTTTTATTCCTTTTCAAGTATATTCGACCCTTGAGTTTATTACATGATTATTGAAGCATGTTAAGAGTAAAACATGTGTTGGTATGTGAATCTAAGTGTGGAAGTTGTCTAAATTGGATGGAAGAGATTATGAAGACATGTTAGAAATTGAGATAGAAATGAGTTGGATGCGAAATGTTGTATGGAGTCGATCGATAAGTTCTTGTCCTAGTTACCCATCCTAATTAGAAATGTTTGTTGTTATGAAGGTGTGAGATAAGGAAGGAAGCTCGGTTTGCTCAATTTACGAGGACACATCTAACTTATTAAAGCCTAACACCAAGTGAGAACTATTTTGGTATAAAAATCAAAACGTGCTTTTATTTTCAAAGCGTGTGAAAATAATTTGTTTTGAACTGATTGATATGCAAAAGTTTTTGTGCTATTATATATGTCCTCTGATTGTCTGCTAACAACAGAGAGTTATTAATAAGACGAGAACCATGTACGTAGAGTACTTGCGCTATTCTTATTAATTGCAAAAATAAAAGGCTAGCAACCTTACTTTGTTTATGAGCTCGGGCTGTTCAGCTGGAGTACTGAAGCCCTAGGCGGATAAGGCTGGGTATTTCTTTTCTTTCTTAAAATGATCGGATCTCGATGCTGTGTGTTCCGAGATTAGTGCACTTAGATGATAGTGGGTTGAGTGTGAATTCACTCCTGACTAATCATCGTAACTTGGGAGTGGGCCAGCTTCCAGTTACACCATGATAAACAGATATAATAACATATTAGATAGTTGATCAACGATATAAAATGATTTTGATGACACGGTTCCTTTCAACAAAACCCCGTGTTCATCTATGTGAGTTGCATAGCATTCTTATATAAAATGTATGTTTTCGGGCATGTTTCCGCGGGGTATGAAAGTACTCAGCCCCTCGTATTATTTCTAAAATATGCAGGTTAAGCGAGCAGAGATGGCGAGGTGGCGGTGTAAAGTATGGAGCTGAATTTTGAAAATTGAAGATCCTGTGACATGCATCGTCATATGCATGTCACCACCACGGTACACACACCATTGCACCGCTCTCTGAATCTATTCCTTCCCTGATCTTGTCTACTTTTGAAAATCCAAATATTTAAAACATCCATGTTTCATTTCGAAATACTTGTTCCTTGAGGATTTAATGTTGAATTTTAGATTGTCTTTTCAAATGTCAAGTCTTCCGCTGTTTTGATTTGCAAAATATTTAAGAGATAGGTAACCACGACTGTAACGTGCCTCGGGATTTGGGAAGGCAAATGGAGGCATTACAGAAGTGGTATCAGAGCCTCAGGTTTTTAAAACGATTTGAAACCATTTGAAACATGTTTAAAATTTTTGAAAAGTATCGAGTCTTAAGAGTGTTTTGGTTTTGAAAGTTGATTGAAGAGGCTGCTTATACTTTACACCCTACTCCATCCTGCGCAACCTGAGGTATGTTTTGAAATTTTAAAATTTCCTGCTTGCAAATTGGTTTTGATGAACTATTTTGAAAGTATTTGAGTATGGAGTTAAAGTGATTTGAGAATTTTGAATGGCGTATTTGTTGGCAGAGGAATATTGAACAGTTTTTTAGTTGTGCTGGTTTTGTGTTGAGCAGAACGCTAACACTGGTTAATTGATGAAAGAAGTTGGTTGTGTGTTGGTTTCATGAAGGGAGAAACTTGATTGGTGTTGAAAGTTTATCGGAGTTATGGATTGATTTTGGAAAAACATTGAAAATTTTTGGTTGGATTTGAAAATGATAAGAGTTGTTGGGTTTGATGATTTTAAAACGATTATTTCAAGTCGTGAGATTTGAAATGTGCTGCAAGCAGTGTGAATTTTGTGTTATGGCTAAGATGTGTTAACTTGTAAATTGAGCTGTAAGAAATGGTGGAAGTTGAAATTTATTTTGACATTTAAATTAGGATAGAACAGGAATAACCGGTTGACTGTGGGCCTTGAAAAGGCGCTGACTTGGGTAAACCTTGTATCATGTGGGGTTATACTATGACTTAGGAAATTAGATTATTCGAGTGGAGTGAAACGACACTCGTAGTTGACTAAACCTTAGAACTTGGTTTTTGAATATCGTGAAATTGAAAATTTCTTCGTCTAGTTTGGTATGTTGAGGGGCAAAAATGAGTTAACTTGTGGAAACTACAAGTTAACAGTTAGGTGTACAGAATGTACACGGTGAGCTCGGGCATGTTTCCACGGGGTACGAAAGTACTCAGTCCCTCGTATTATTTCTAAAATACGCAGGTTAAGCGAGCAGAGATGGTGAGGTGGCGGTGTAAAGTAATGAGCTGAATTTTGAAGATTGAAGATCCTGTAACATGCATCTTCATATGCATGTCACCACCTACGTCATGTTTGAGAGTTCGACCTGTACCGAGTACACCTACAGCGGCCTATACACCACCGCAGCCCGGAGTTCAGCAGGGAGGAGCGTATGACCCGTATGCCTGGTGTGACTTCTCCACGTCATCAGTTCAGGGTGCACCCTAGCACCAGGACTCCATGGGACCACCGGGATTTGCCAATTTGCACGCATCATCCATGCAGCCACTGCCACATTACACCAGAGGACCCAGTCAGGCATACCCAGCGCCTGATACAGGTATTCATAGCGCGGGGATGTGGCCTAGACCCACAGCTAGGGCTGGCAATTCGTGCGTGTTGGGTCGTTATCGTGTCGTGTCATTATCGTGTTTGAGCTTAACGGGTTCGTGTTGGGTTCGTGTCTGAGCTTAACAGGTTCGTGTCGTGTTCGTGCTCATCGTTATCGTGCGTGTTCGTGTCGTATTATCGTGTCGTATTAAATTTTTTTTGTCCCAAGTGTAAAACTGACAATTTTAGTAAGGTTAATTTTTATCGTGTTGGGTCGTTTTCGTGTCGTGTCATTATCGTGTTTGAGCTTAACGGGTTCGTGTCGTGATCGTGTTTGAGCTTAACAGGTTCGTGTCGTGTTCGTGCTCGCTTTTATCATGCGTGTTCGTGTTGTGTTATCGTGTCGTGTCAGAAATTGCCAGCCCTACCCACAACGAGTGGTTGGGCAGATATGCTTGGTGGATACGGGACTGCCCATGCACCGATTTGCCTATCCAGCGATACCGAGGGTAGCTGGGAGAGGAGGACAGCATCCCAGGACAGGGGGAGAGGGAAGACAGAGGCCGAGGACGAGGAGGACGAGGAGGAGGATCCATCTGAAGGATCCGATTGAGGGATGTTGTATTTCCCATATTTTAGTTGTTATGCGTTTTGATTTTGGACTTTATTTACTTTTTGGACCTGATGAGATGATGACATTATTTGTATTGATGTATTGTACTTGGATTCGGTTATGATTGACCTGTAGAACAAAAAAATTATTGTGATGTTATTTGATGTTGTTGTTACTTTCATAAGAAATATGGTCGTGAGGATATTGTTTGGGGGAGATGCATTGTTTGCTAACAACCATCATATATCGTTGATTATACAGTTACAGGAAGAAATAATATGGAGGATATAAATTGAGGCCGTGGAAGAGGCCGAGGTAGAGGCCGTGGAAGAGGCCGAGGTAGAGGCCGTGGAGGAGCCAATCCGCCACAAGAGTTCGAAGCTCCGTATCTGGAAGAAATCCCCATCTTCCAAGAGCATAATGGATACGAGACACTGTCCGATGGCGACAGTGCAACCGGCCATGGCGGACACTACCAACCTCCGCCGGAGAGAGCACCAGCCACCTCATCGGTCAAGCTGGTAGAGACATTCCGAAAACAACAGCCTCCCACCTTCGATGGGACAGGCGGTCCAGTGGTAGCAGAGGACTGGATCCGTGAGCTGGAAAAGATCTTCAGGCACATGCAGTGCACTGAAACTGAGAAGGTCAACTGCATGACCTATCGGTTAAAGGGGAAAGCAGACCGCTGGTGGGAGACCTACGTTAAGTCAGTGGCACCAGAAGAGAGAGCCCAGCTAAACTGGGATAAGTTTAAGGAGGCCTTGTACGAGAAGTACATCCCGAAACAATACCGGAAGGAGAGGGAAGTTGAATTCTTCTTGTTTGAGCAAGGGAAACTATCGGTGGAGGATTACGACACCATATTCGGTGAGTTGCTCCAGATGGCGCCGCATCTGGCGGATACGCCACAGAAAATGGCGGAGAAATTCAGAGACGGACTGTGCGAGGGGATCCGCACCCAGTTGGCAACAATGAAGGGACTGACTTACCAAGAATTGTTGAGCCATGCCTAGGACATTTAGACGTCCAAGAATAAAAAGAAGATGTCAGAGTGGGGGACTCAGGAGACCCAGACACCAGCCCCAGCTCCGAAAAGGAAGTGGGAAGAGCCACCCAGGCAGTTTGTTCAGGGGCAAGGAAGCCAAAAGGGCCCGGACCAAGGCCGATATCAGAATACCCAGGGGCGAAATGACCAACAGTTCTATCAAAGAAACAGACCCCAAATGGCACCCAGGCGTGACCAGAGGGACGGAGACTTCCAGAACTGCCAAAGATGCGGGAGAAGGTATACATGGATTTGCCAGCAGGGCGGATTGAGGTGTTATAACTGCGGTGGCCAAGGACATTATGCTCATCAGTGCTCCACACCTCCAACAGGGTCTGGAAACCGCCAAAACTTTCAAAGGCCGGGTAACCAGCAATTAAAGGCAATCAGGGGTAACCGTCAACCCTGGAGGGGTAATGTCGGGAATCGAGGAGGAGGCAGGCAAGGCCAGCAAGCTCCTCCAAGGCATCAAGAAGGGAACCCACAAGGAGGGAATGAGCAACCAAGAGGGGCAAGAGCCTACGCCTTAGAAGGAAACCGCGATGAAGGGAATCTTGCAGGTATGGGAACGATTAGTGATATACCTGTCATAGTACTTTTTGACACTGGAGCATCGCATACCTTCATCTCATCTGCATGTGTTGAGGCATTAGAACTTAAGGTAGAACAGAGTAGTCAGGACTTGAGCGTAGAAATACCTTCAGGAGAAACAACTATATCTATCTTAGTATGCCGTGACTTGAAAATCAAGTTAAATGAGAATGAGATCCAAGTGGCAGAGTTATATGTATTGGATATTCATGACATAGACGTAATCTTAGGTATGGATTGGTTGGTGGAGAATAGAGCGACAATCCTATGTCGCGAGCGGAAAGTGATTATACCGAGACCCGAGGATGAAGATTCGTTCGTTTACGGATTCAAGAGAAGACAAAGAGTGTCGATTGTATCAGCACTGCAGGCATCGAAGTTGTTAAGCAAAGTTGAGAATCAAGCTTTCTTGGTATATCTAGAGGGAGAAGAAAAGCCTGAATTGACAGTCCAGGATGTACCGATTGTAAGGGAACTCGAGGACGTATTTTCGAAGGAACTACCAGGACTGCCGCCAGACAGGCAGGTTGAATTCACTATAGACTTGGAACCAGGTGCGGCACCGATTTCCAAGGCACCATATCACATGGCACCTAAAGAATTGCAAGAACTGTTAGACATGGGGTTTATTTGACCGAGTGTGTCACCTTGGGGAGCACAGGTCCTATTTGTCAAGAAGAATGACGGTTCAATGAGAATGTGCATCGATTACCAGGAATTGAATAAGTTGACCTTGAAGAACAAGTACCCTCTGCCGAGAATCGATGATCTGTTTGATCAGCTCAAGGGAGCGAGCACTTTCTCCAAGATTGATCTCAGATCAAGATACCACCAGTTGATGATCAAAAAGGAAGATATTCCAAAGACAGCTTTTAGGACCAGATATGGCCACTATGAGTTTATAGTAATGCCGTTTGGACTCACAAATGCTCCGGCTGTGTTCATGGATTTGATTAATAGAGTGTTTCATCCATATCTCGATAACTTTGTTCTGGTGTTTATCGATGATATCCTCATATACTCAAAGTGCGAAGAAGAACATGAGCAACATTTGAGAACGGTATTACAAACTCTCAGGGATGAGGAGTTATACGCCAAGTTTAGTAAATGTGAATTCTGGCTACGAGAAGTGACATTTCTTGGTCACATTGTGTCGGCAGATGGCATAAAGGTAGATCCAGCAAAGATTCAGACGGTGATAGAGTGGAAGTCGCCAACGACGCCAAACGAGATTCGTAGTTTTCTTGAGCTAGCTGGGTACTAGGCTTCTCGAAGATTGCAAAATCGATGACACAACTACTCCAAAAAGGGATGAAGTTCGTCTGGACAGAGGAATGTGAGGAGAGTTTCCAGAAGTTAAAGCAACTTCTGACGACCGCACCAGTTTTGGCAGTGCCAGAGCCAGATAAGAACTTCGAAGTATACACCGATGCATCTAAGAATGGACTCGATTGTGTTCTAATGCAAGATGGAAATGTGATAGCTTACGTGTCAAAGCAATTAAGACCGCACGAGCTGAACTATCCAACTCATGATTTGGAACTAGCGGCCGTAATCCATGCATTGAAGATTTGGAGACACCATCTCTATGGGGTTAAGTGTGGCATATTCACAGATCACAAGAGCTTGAAGTACTTCTTCGAGCAGAAGAATCTGAATATGAGGCAGAGGAGATGGCTAAAGTTAGTCAATGATTACGATCTAACAATAAACTATCACCCAGGAAAGGCAAACTCAGTAGCCGATGCCTTGAGCAGAAAAGGAGAGGCTCAATTGGGTTGTATGCTTACCAGAGAGGGCAATTTGGTCAGAGAATTTGAGTTACTTCATCTGGAAGTAATATCGCCCTCAGAGAGAAAGAGATGTGAAGTAGCGACTCTGACTGTCGTGCCAGATTTAAGAGAGAGAATCATTGAGGCACAAAGGAAAGATGTGGAACTTGAGAAATTACGCCAAAAATTGAGAGTTAAGTTGGTGGGCGAATACCGAGAGGCACCTAATAATGCTTTATTGTTCAGAGACCGAATCTTGGTGCCAAATAGTGAAGATCTGAGAAACGAGATTATGAGCGAAGCTCATGATACGCCGTATACCGCTCACCCAGAAAGCACAAAGATGTATCAGGATCTGAAGGCTAAGTACTGGTGGGATGGTATGAAAAAGGATGTAGCCTTGTATGTGGAAAAGTGATTGGCATGTCAGTAAGTCAATGCATTACATCAACTGACATATGGAAAGTTGCAGCCGTTAGACATTCCCGAGTGGAAATAGGAGCATATTGCCATGGATTTTGTGACGGGTTTGCCAAAATCACAAAAAGGAAATACGACAATATGGGTTATAGTGGATCGTCTAACGAAGAGTGCACATTTCTTGCCGATCCGAGTGACTTACGGATCAGACAAGCTAGCACAGCTATACATCCGCGAGATTGTCAGATTGCACGGAGTGCCAGTATCCATTACGTCTGACAGAGACGCGAAGTTTACGTCTCGATTTTGGATGAGTATGCAACAAGAGTCGGGGCGCGCCTAAATTTCAGCATAGCGTTTCACCCGCAAACTGATGGTTAATCCGAGAGAACCATCCAAACTCTCGAGGACATGTTGAGGACAGTGGTTCTCGATCGAGGAGAAAATTAGGAGCCGATTTTGCCGCTAATCGAGTTCGCCTACAACAATAGTAACCAGGCGACGATTGGGATGGCTCCGTACGAAGCTCTTTATGGAAGGAAGTGTCGATCTCCACTGTATTGGGACGAAGTGGGTGAGAGACAAATTTTAGGACCTGACGCTATCAGTGAGATGATCGCGATTGTCCGTCAGATCAGAGATAGAATCAGAGAAGCCCAGAGTAGGCAGAAATCTTATGCTGATTCCAGAAGGGTCGAACTACATTTTGAGGTAGGGGATAAAGTATTCCTAAAGGTCTCACCTTCAAAGGGGATCATGAGATTCGGAGTGAAGGGAAAACTGCGACCGCGCTTTGTGGGACCTTATGAGATTTTAGAGCGTATCGGTCCAGTGGCTTACCATTTGGCATTACCTCCGAGCATGGGTAATGTGCACAACGTTTTCCATGTATCTCAGTTAAGAAAATATGTGTATGAAACTAGACACGTGATCCAGCAAGAAGAAATTGCTTTGAACTCCAATTTACATTATGAGGAAAGGACAGAAGCAATTTTGGACCGAAAGATACAAGAGTTGAGAAACAAGTCAATTCCTCTTGTCAAAGTGTTGTGGAGTCACCATGGTCGAGAGGAAGCGACATGGGAGTTGGAAGAGAAGATGAAGGAGAAATATCCCGAGCTTTTCGAAGCATTTTAAATTTCGGGATGAAATTTTTATAAGGGTGAGGGGATGTAATACCCCGAGATTAATTAAGCTAATTAATCGCTTAATTTTTGTAATAAAATAAATTCCCCTTTCATTTTCGAGCAATAAATTGCAATTCAAGTTCGGATAGTCGATTATCTAATTCGGGCTATAGATATGTTCGTATTATTATATGGATGATCGCGAATTGATCGAACTAATTTTCGGAGACCATGGAGTGAGATATTAAATTGTGAGGATTTATATGGTCTAAATTGGAATTATTGAAACTTGTAATGGCATAAGTTGGAATTTATAAGAAATATGCATGGAATAAGTGTAGGTGTCATAATGCATGGTTTGGGGATGACACTTGTAGGAGGGAGAAGGAATAATTCAGAATTAAGGTAGGAAAAAGGGTGAAACTAGGTCCCTACTTCACTCAAACACCATCACTCTCTCACTACATAGCTTTCTCACCCACCCCCATTCCCAAACCCTTCCAATTGCCAACTTTCCGGCCATATTCCGGCCACCTCCGACCGCTGGCAACCCCGAGACCACCACCATCGGATAGATCATTCTTCTAGCTTCGTATCGAGCTAAGGTGGGCGTCGAGAGGACAAGTATCGACGGAGATATCGAAGAGAGAAGGTAGGTTGTCAAACTTGTTAAGATTTCGAGTTTGGTTTCTAGAACATCTTGAATCGGTGATTAATCGAGTTTTTGGTGTTTGGTGGATGTCCCTCTTGTCATAGGGAGTTGTTTGATACCTGGAGCTTCGAGTTTTGGCGGAAAAAGCACACCGCCGTCGTGAGGAAGAGAGATTCCGATGAGCTTCACCATCACCGTTTCATGCCTTATTTTCATGATCAAAGCATGTTTTCGTGTTCCCCTCGAGTCTAGGACTTCGTATATATGATTGCATGTGAGTTTGGGTGGTTAGATTGGAAGATTTTTGGAGTTTACAGGGTTGAAGTCATGGGGAAGACGACGCGTTCCGAACGGAACGGGAGCATCCCGTTCGGAACGGCCCTCGGCGAGACAAGCTGCCCGCTCGAGGCACCCATTCCGTTCGGGATGGGTGTGTCCCGAGCGGGACAGGGCACAACCAGACAGAGGAAAAATGCAAGTTGTCCATCCCGTTCGGGACGGACACGTTCCGTTCGGGATGGGCTGCGGCCTTGTGGATTAAAACTCATTTTCTTGACCCATTTTCATTCCTTTTCAAGTATATTCGACCCTTGAGTATATTATATGATTATTGAAGCATGTTAAGAGTAAAACATGTGTTAGTATGTGAATCTAAGTGTGGAAGTTGTCTAAATTGGATGGATGAGATTATGAAGACATGTTAGAAATTGAGATAGAAATGAGTTGGATGCGAAATGTTGTATGGAGTCGATTGATAAGTTCTTGTCCTAGTTACCCATCCTAATTAGAAACGTTTGTTGTTATGAAGGTGTGAGATAAGGAAGGAAGCTCGATTTTCTCAATTTACGAGGACACATCTAACTTATTAAAGCTGTTGAGAACTATTTTGGTATAAAAATCAAAACGTGCTTTTATTTTCAAAACGTATGAAAATAATTTGTTTTGAACTGATTGCTATGCAAAAGTTTTTGTGCTATTATATTTGTCCTCTGATTGTCTGCTAACAACAGAGAGTTATTAATAAGACGAGAACCATGTACGTAGAGTACTTGCGCTATTCTTATTAATTGTGAAAATAAAAGGCTAGCAACCTTACTTTGTTTATGAGCTCGGGCTGTTCAGCTGGAGTACTGAAGCCCTAGGCGGATAAGGCTGGGTATTTCTTTTCTTTCTTAAAACGATCGGATCTCGATGCTGTGTGTTCCGAGATTAGTGCACTTAGATGATAGTGGGTTGAGTGTGAATTCACTCCTGACTAATCATCGTAACTTGGGAGTGGGCCAGCTTCCAGTTACACCATGATAAACAGATATATAACATGTTAGATAGTTGATCAACGATATAAAATGATTTTGATGACACGGTTCCTTTCAACAAAACCCCGTGTTCATCTGTGTGAGTTGCATAGCATTCTTATATAAAATGTATGTTTTCGGGCATGTTTCCACGGGGTACGAAAGTACTCAGCCCCTCGTATTATTTCTAAAATACGCAGGTTAAGCGAGCAGAGATGGCGAGGTGGCGGTGTAAAGTATGGAGCTGGATTTTGAAAATTGAAGATCCTGTGACATGCATCGTCATATGCATGTCACCACCACGATACACACACCGTTGCACCACTCTCTGAATCTATTCCTTCCCTGATCTTGTCTACTTTTGAAAATCCAAATATTTAAAACATCCATGTTTCATTTTGAAATACTTGTTCCTTGAGGATTTAATGTTGAATTTTAGATTGTCTTTTCAAATGTCAAGTCTTCCGCTGTTTTGATCTGCAAAATATTTAAGAGATAGGTAACCACGACTGTAATGTGCCTCGAAATTTTGGAAGGCAAATGGGGGCGTTACAGGCATGCACCCATGTTATTTTTGTTTTACTTTCAATTCAAGAATTTAATAGTTTTTATATCTTATTGTATAAAAAATTAATCACGTAAGAATAATATTTATTATTTTATATTTTATTATATAAAAATGTGATCACAAAATATTGTATCTTAAGTAATATATTATTAAATGGTTATGAAAATATGTTGAACAATACACATTTTGAAACCGATATACCGAAGTTATATATTTTAACCATTAAATAAAAATACTAATTAAATAAAATAAAAAAATCAAATTAATGTATCCACATTTCATAAAAAATATGTTGATATTGTGTTAATTTGATACTTATTTCATTTTATTTTAAATAATGAAATGGTGGGGAAATGGAAAGTGTCGGTGTAATATTATTTTATTTAAGTGCAAATGAAAGAATGATTGAAGAAATACATTTTTTTTTTCGGGAGAAATACAATTTTTCAAACAAATCTAAGTGTAATGGGCAGTTTTTTTCCTGTAATTTGTTCTTAAATTTAAGGGTAATATAATAGTAATGGATGATTCTTTTTAGTTTTGCATTTCTATATTTAAAATATTCAACTATGAAATGTTTATATAAAACAATTGTCATAATTTTTTAGTATATTTTTTTATTTAGTAAATTAAATAAAATTATTGTCGTAATTATAGCCGTAATCTTAGCAATAATTTTATATGAAATTACAGTCGTAATTGTACTTTAATACCTTATACATAAAATTATATATAAATTTTAGCCCAATATATATATGTAATTATATAAATATACAAAAAAATCACAATAATTATATTTTTGTCATTTTTATTTCAAAAACATCACATCAATATTAATTTTATTTTATTTGCTATTTTTTATATTGAAACATATACAATAAATGATTATAACAATTTCAATAAAACAATATTTGTGTGCGATTTTTGTAATTGAACTCATATTTTGTAAAGTTTTATGTTTGATTTGTTTTATTGAATTTATACAAAGAATAATTTATATTGGTTTATGACAATAAATTCCTTAATAAATATTTGTTGATATTATTGGAGATGATTATGGATTATTATGTGGTAGGAGAATTAATAAAAAAGTGTATTTTATTATATCTAAAATGAATAATTATCTTATTAAATTATAATGTATTTTATATAAAATAAATATTAATATAATTGTCCAAATTATTAGCCTTAATTTTAGCAATATTAATAAGTAACTGTTCCCGCAAATTTAAAATAACTATACTATTTTCTTTTCATATATTATATAGATTGTGAGAAACATTGATTTAACTACATTATAATAGATATAGTATATAATTTAAATGGAACATTTAATAAAAACGATCTGGTCCGGTCAAAATGACCGAATTCCAACCACAAGCTGTCGGCTATATCAAATTATACGGTTTGAAAAAACGATTGAACCCGTTTAAAACCTTTAGTCATCAAACCGATCAAATTAACTAAATTTTTTTCTTCGCCCGGCTTTACCGCTTTCAACCGTGTTCACCTAGGCTTCAGATCACCTGTTCCAATTTGTGTTCCATTTCCTGTACCACCATTCAATTATTGCCATGTGTCATAATTATTTAACGCTATAAAAAAATTGACTAACGTTAACGGCTCCTCTATTTTTGAGAAGAAAAACCTCTTTCGCTTCACAAAAAATCTCTTTCGAAAATCTCTTTTTTTAGATGAGCATGGTTGCTTTTCCGGACGCCGTTGAGGAAGCCACTGCTGATGCTGCTCGACCGATTGAAGCAGGGCATGGGCCAGTCGTCGCCACCACCGCCGGCGGCACTCTCTTCGTCATTATGGTTTCCCTCTTGTGCAATATCACCACCATCCAGACCCGCACTGTTGAAGCCGGCGCTGTTAATCCAACCGACCAGGATCTCGAAGCATCGCTCTTGGGTAAAAGAAATCTCCCCAAGCTCTTGCATCAACTAATTTCTAAAGTTTTTGTGTAATGCAGGGACATTCACTACTCCTCGCCTTTGCTGCTCATGGCAGCCGCTGCTCACCTCTACTTCTTCCCTGTTAATTTCGCATTAAGGTATTAAGGTGAATGTTTGCTAACTTTTTTTCATTGTTCGCTGATTTCCCCTTCTCTCTTTCTCTTTCCCCCTCTCAAACTCACAGTACATGTGATGCAGGGACATTCACTGCTAGCCCGTCGCCTCTGCTGCTCACGGCTGCCGCTGCTCACCTCTGCTTCTTCCTCCTTAATTCAACATTAAGGTGAATGATTGCTGACTTTTTTCATTGTTTGTTGACTTTCAGTTCCATTTTTAATTTTATTTTTCGATTTTAATGCTACTTGCGTTTCTCTAAACTATCAATTAATGTTGAGGGGTGTCTGATTAGTGAAATAATAAATTGAAATTGAGTGTCTCAGTTATAGGCCAATAATGACAATGAATAACTGAAAATATGATGCAGAGATTAGAAATATAGAAATGTTAAGGAGAGTGGTGGGAAAGGAGAGCTGTTTTCTTCTATCACTATCACTATCAACATCCTAATTCTATAATATCAGAATAAATTTGCAAAAACAGGGCCCCCCATTTATTTAATTTTATTCTTTCTATGACTGTGAAAAAAAATCAGATATAAAACATGTTGACCTTATTTCCTTAGAGTTTCCCCGGTTGGGAAATAGTTTTGTAGACATGAATTGGAGGCATATTCCATTGATAATGTGCAGCGGTTATTTTGTTGATGGGTAAATTAGTTTTTGTTTGAGGGTGTGTGTTTAATTGCTTAATTTAGCAGTGGGAGTCTGCTTGATCTTAGCAAACTCATATATACACACATGCCTAAATGTATATATATTCAATGAAGATGCTATTGGACATGTGATGAGGGTATGGCAAGAGTTATTGGAATTGATTCAGATTAGTCACTTCTTTTAGCTTCATTTTTGCTTTTGAGAAGCCAAGTCTAATGAGAGTGAGGACGAATTATCTCTTGTAAATCTTGAGGAATTATGAGCTGATATGTTTCTCAAGGTCTTTCTAGGAATACATTGAGTTTGGTAAAGGCTAATCATAGTTTGTCTCAGTATCAAATTCTGCAATGTTAGCCAATTCTGAATGGGAAGTGGATGTATCTCAGTATCAGCCGACTTTTTTCTCAAACATGAATGAGGAAGCCAAAGAAATTAGAAAAAAGTAACTTCATTGACTATAAATCAACCTATTTTCTTTATATTTTTTTTGACGATAAGGATTGGTTCCATGCTGTTTGTTTACTTTGCATCCATGCCATTGAACAGAATGACCTTTGTGCTACTTGATTTTTGCAAATATACAGCATAAATATGGTCTGGTCTGTGGGAATGTCTGCCACTTTATTACTAAATAGTTAAGAAGAGTGTATGTTCGTTTAGTTGTGGCTGGGAATCAATTTTGCTTTACTTAGAAATTATTTTAGTTCTACTCTACAAACCTAGCTTCCCATTTTTAGGCTTTCTGATATTAGATTTTCTTTTACTAGATTTTGATTGAAAATTAACCCAACAAATCCATGGCTTATTGCAAAACTCAAGTTTGTTGATAATCATAAAATCACAGTTCCCAAATGAGAAACATACAACCAAGAAAATAAAAACAGACTCAAATCTGCAAATGGGAAAGTAGAATTGCAGAATGGATAGAGACAGTCCAAGTTGGTGGCATCTCATGAGCTGTATGTGTTTGCTGCTTAAGTATAAGTTTGACTTGGTTATTTTTAGTATCCTTAAATTCTGCAATATGTGCGTGTGTGTGCTTACATTCTTTCTTGCTTTCATCATATCAATCTATTTGAGTTTTGTTCTTTGTTTGGATAACGATGTTTACACTTCCACTGTAGATGCTATGCTCACTGTCAACTGCAGGAAAAGGGAATGGGGACACTGCAACCAGGTATGAAGCCTTGACGGGAAGCAAATGTGCATTTTACAATATCAGACCTGTTTTTAGTTTGTCTAAAGTATCTCATCCTTTCTGCAGTTGTCGATTGAGGCCAAGAAGAAGATCAAGTAGATTAGTTGGTGGATGAGTTTCTTTGTTTGGTTTAGGTGATAAATTTTCAGAATTTAGATGATGTAGCTTTGGTTCATTTACAATCAGAGGACCCAAACTTGAGTTATCCTTTCTTCGCTTTTGGATTGTGGATTTTGGATGTATATAATATAAATGGATTGTGGATTTTGGAAGTATTTAATATAAATGTTGTTGGTTCTTTCTATGGATTGTGGTTGTATTTATTATATAAATGGATTGTTAAAAAAAAAGCAGGTGAAAATAAAATAAAAAATAAAAAAATCACGGACGGGATCCCGTTGCAACTAACAAACTATAAATTTGCAACGGGATGCTCGTCGTGAATCCCGTCGCAAAATGAAAATTCCGACTTGCAACCATATTGCGACGGGCTACTCGTCGCCAACCATTTTGCGTCCAAGTGTCAGTCGCAAAAAGCCGTCTTTAAATTTGCGAGGATCTATTCCCTCTCTCTTTCTTATTCATTAATCATTATGTCTCAAGTTTGATGATGTCTTATTTGAGTGGATCTCTGGTTTGTAGCGTGCCATTTGTTTACTACTACATAATATATAAAATGGCCATGAAGACTGAGATCAATCAAATTGATTCTATGTTTTTGGACAAATTACTTTTTGTTTGCATACTGTTTTCCATTATATATAAAATATTGTCGAATGATTTATCATGTTTCATCAATCCAATTACAAAAGCATTGAAATGGCCAAGTAGTAGGATCATACAACTATGAAACCAATGCTACCCATAAAAAAATCAGCGACAAAAAAAGAATAAATGGGAAAGAAAAATGAACCGAGATCATTAAGATTTATGTTAAAGCTATATAAACTATTTGGAGAAGAGGGAAAAATATATATGACAAGACTGAGACAGCAAAAACACTGCGTTTGAATGCAAGCAAGAGAGTTTGAGACATAAGTGATCATCATCTACAACAATGAGTACTTACCAAGAAAGACACAAAGCATTCATAGAATGTCTCCATGAAAACAATATTCAAAGCAGAAAGCACATCGACTTAGATATTGTACGATTAACATAAAATCTATGCCAACCCCTCAACAGTCCATGAAAAAGGACAGTCCAGTCTGTTTCTTAGCAATACAAAGTTAACACAAGCACACACATAATCCAGAAGAAATCATGCCAGACAATTAATGACTTCAGCTCAGTTTTTGCATCTGTTGTTTGTACCACATCTTTTGCGAGCGAAAGAACATTATTCTTGAATAGTTCCTGAACCAAGAATTATGACTTTATCAAGTACAATTTAGAACACAAATATATTTATTAAAAAAAAAAACAACTTACATTTGGCTCTGATCCAATTTCTGCAGAAACAACACTAAACTCTCCAAAATCCTTATCAAGTTCCTCAATTCCAAAATCTGTTTGTTGGTCCAATAGACCTCTAACTTTATTTTGCTCAATATTTAATTGTTCATCAGAGGCAAAACCATTTGGAGTATCTGAACTTGGCTGAATACCAATATCAAATCCACTTCCTGGGATGTGGTAGAAATACCACTTGAGTTAGCAGGCTGCTGCTGCGAAGGGGATGGTGCTGCAGCCTGCTGTTTGGATTTTGCAGACGTATGGGGCTGCGGTTGGTGATTTGGAGGGCTGCAAGCTGCTGTTGTAGTAGCTGTTTTGATGCAGTTTTTTTGCTGCTGTTGGGATGTGTTTGCAGCTGTTCTGGAGGGTGCAGTTTGAGTGTTATGCAGTTTTGTGTTCAGATTTGGTAGCTTTTGTGGTTACTCTTTGTTAGATAGCTGATTATAGGTGTAGCCTTCTCTTGGCATGGTTTTCCTTTTTCATTCTGTTAAGCCTCCATTCATCTCCTTCCTAGCTAGGCTCGTTGCCCAGTAAAGTCAGCTGCTTTTGCAAATCCAATATATATTCGGCCTAATCATTCAAACAGCAAAAATGAATTACAACAACTTATAGGAAACTGGAAACTTTCAACTATACAAGATGAAGATGGGAGAATGGATGGATAAAAAATAAATCAAGAAAACCAATTTTTATAGGGAAGTGGCAATCCGGATGAGGAATTAAATGGTCCATTATGACCTTAAATACAAGAAGAGCATAATAGAACTTCATTTACAAGGGCTTTCTATTTTGAATTAGCTTGACTTCATTAAGTAAATTGTATAGTTCCAATTTTATTCAGGAAACAAGGTGTCCGTGAGCTCAAACCTCCACAAGCAACTTCAAGGCATTCATTAGTTGAAGGGTGAGCTCTGCCAAAAGATAAGTAGATGATGCATGTGCAACACAATGATTGATGGGGATCATGCAGAATTAAATTATCAGCTTCAAATTTTTAAGGGGGCACATTGTTTCAGAACTAACCTTCCAATTGACCAAATCTAAAACATATCTTTTATTTTTCCAAACTCGAGCTAAAGTTTGAAGTAGAGTTCAGACAAATGAGAAGGCATGCCAAAGGACAGTTGGTGTCCCTGTGTACTTACTTGAGCTTCACTCGAGCATTTAGTCACGCGTGCAATCAAGCAGTTTGCATGAAAGGAATGCCCACACGGAAAGACATAGAAAGGAGCCATTGATCCAACTGAAGAATAAGACCTAGCCATCCGGTAATCATCAGCTACAGTTAATATTTTTCTCCGACAAACCTATTAACACCAATTAAGGATGAACATCTTAACATAGGTAGGGAAGCATCATTTCAGACTTATCAAGCTAAGTGAAAAATTACGGTCAATCAATTGTCAAAATCAGCATTACTTTTCCTAAGGAGATTAAAACAAAAGCATAACCAAGAAAACCTCAAGCACACGCCCAGTACAAAGCCATTTGATTTAAATTATTTCAGAATTTAGATTTACAAAGAATATGAAGCCATTACCCTACATCCTTCATCCTTCCCAATGACAGTATATCTCTGTGCGAGGGCACTGATATCATTTCTTATGTTGTCTGCTCCATGTGTAGCATCATTCCACTCCTGTTTGAGTTTTACAATTTGCTCATTGTAATCCTCCAGAGATGAGCAGATAGCTTTCTACACTTACCATGGAAAAAGTCAGGGAAGGAATAAGAGAAGTAAACCATACAGAGAAAGCAATTCTGGAAAGGGACCATTATTGGCACATCTGAAAATATAAGTCACTAGAGCGAGTTAACATGAGTGGAAATCATCTATCAATGTAAAATCTGAAAGAAAAAAAAAAGGTAAGATATCTTCTATTTTAAGAAGTCCATCAGTTTCCTTGAGAAATGCTATAGCCTTTCGAATGTTCTCCCTTTTCGTTACTTTCTCTTGTACAATGACATGCTTGGCAACCATAAGCCAAAGTTTCTTCCTCATGTCTTCATCATCTTCAGCCATAGCAAGCTCTGGATCAACCGATTGATATGGTGGAACTTCAGAAATAGGACAACATACAAAAATACCAATGCGTAATCTATCTTTATAGGGATTATAAGCATCAACTAAGCTAATATAGCATTACCGTTTAACAGTTATTGTCAATGCAGTTACAAACAAAATTCAAAACTCAAATTATTTACAATAAACATCAGACCTGCACCAGATAAACTTAATCTCTTTGTAGAGCATCACGACAATTTGCCAAAGCTACACCATATTGCTTTAAGTCTAAATACACTTTCCACATGTCTCGGGCTTCATCGTTCATGGATACCTATATTAAAAGTTAATTCAGATTGGAAAATAAAAAATGAATTATCTTTTATGTTTGGCAAGCACTGTCAAACAAACATCAGCACCTGAAAGATGGAATTTTGATATATGCATAGAAAAGCCCAGCAGATGCGTCACTGCATAATCCTAGAACACCTCTTGAAGTTGCATCAGACGTTTGATCAAAATAAAACTCCTCAACAATCTGTTGACTGATCCTATTAACAACCTAGAAATGTTTCAAAAACAATAGAAGATTAACAATCTGAAGGTCTTTCTGCCATAAACACGAGCTTAAAAAATTTCTCACCGCTAGAAGGCGTGAAGCTTCCTCCCTCATTCCCTGGATAGCCATTGTCGTCGGAAGACTTTAAGTCGCCCTGCTGCTTTTTCCGGCGGGATTTTCTCTGAGAGGTGGAGATTGAGGCGGAAGGTCCAGAAGCGGCGGCGAGGGCTACGGGTCCGATGCGCAGCAGTAGAGGTTAGTGAGATGAAGAAACGAAGAAACGCCATTTTTTGTGAGATGAAGAAACGCCATTTTTTGTTGGGAAAGACAAGTGTGAATAAGGGCAGAAAAGAAGCATTTATTTATAATTAACGGTAGTGTGACGAGGAAGGAGCCGTTAAATCAACGTTAGTAAATATTTTTATTTGATTAATTAATTATGACACATGACAAGAATCTAAAAGTAATCTAAAGGTGGTACAGGAGATGGGACATAATTTGGGACAGGTGATCTGAAGCCGTTCACCTATGATTTGGATAAATTTAAATTTCACATAATAATATATTAAATATATATATACTCTTTATAATATATTTTTATTTTAAATCTAAAATCCCATTGTGGCACTATACTACATACCTAATGATTGCAAATTTTTTTGTAAATAATATTAGACTATTTCTATATATTTAATTCATGTACACTTGAATACATGCTTGCTTCACATTTAAGAAAATAGTCAAATAAATTAAGACTCAAAACACTAAATAACCATTTTTACTATTTAAAAACCTTCAATAACCATTATTATGTACTCACTCAAGAAATAACCATTTTAACTAAATTGCTCTCACCATTATTATGTACTCACTCAAGAAATAACCATTTTGACTAAATTGATCTCACTTTTCAATTTCGCACTCTCTAAGCAAAATGAAATCACAATATATTACAAATCTTTTTTTTAATTTCATTAATTAACACTTAGAATAATTTTATTATTATTTTTTAAGTCCAGTTTTTTATTTGAATTGCAAATGAAAAAAAAATGCATACAGTAGAATTCCAAATCGCAAATTGTCGTAAATGGTTGCAAATTATTTTTCATTTTTTTTATTTTGCTGATTTCATTAAAATTTGCTCCTAAATAAACTAGTTAATTTCCTTTGAAATAACTCAAAGAAGTACTCTAAAAATTAGAAAAAATATATATATTAATCTCTCCATTCAAATTGCAAACATCATTATTTAATTTCTAAATTATTATTTAAAAATATATAACTAAAATTATATTGAATGTCAAAATCAAATTAACTAGATATGTATTTTTAGTATACGTTATTTTAAATTATGTGTTAATTATTATTAAATAATGTTATAATAAATTTATTAAATAAAAAATATATTTGACATAAAAGTAACCAAATCCAATAAATCCTTTACAGCAGCCTTGTTGAGAAAAATTAAATTACACACAAATTTTATTATACAATAATTTAATAAGATTTATATGCTAGGTAGATATAGATATAGATATAATGAAATATATTCTAAATTAATATATTAAAAGAAATGAATTTTCAGCTATTTTAAATTTAAAATAATTATTAGAATATCCTTTCATTCTCCATTAAAACATAAAAGAAATTTCTTATTTAATATAAAAGATGAAATAATACTCAACATAAATAAGTGTGGCGTTACATAATGAATTTATAAATTAAAGAACATGCAAAAAATAGATCAATAATAGGGATATTTGTGAAAGTTTATATAAATTTGGTCATTCCTAGCATGTAGGGATGGTTCGGTACGGTATACCGGACATTTTTCTCCATACCTTATACCTTATCGAAATTTATGGTATGAGGAAAACTCATACCGTTACCGTACCGAAATTTTCGGTATACCGAATTTTCGGTATAAGTCGGTATGGTTTTGGTATGAGATAATTTATATACTATTACTTCGACAAATCGAATTCTTGAAATGATTTCAATATGATTTTGGCATGACATAATCTATATACCATTTATCTTATCGTTATTTCAATATACCGTTAACATACAAAATCTTTTTGATATATTTTGATTTTTATAATTTTTTATGGGCAAAAACTTGCGTTAGGCAGGCCTAAACGGTTTAGGCGGGTTTTATCCTACCCAAATGGGTTCACCCATCCCAAATAGGGTATATTATATGGGTTTGGGCTTGGGTTAATGTATAAAACCCGCTTAAAGCTTGGGTTAATGGATAAAACCCGCCTAAATCGTTTAGGCCTGCCTAACCCAAGACCTTCCCTTTTTTATGTTGATATTTAATTAAGAAATATGTTTATATTAATAATATTGTTAGGTGAAAAGAGAAGATATGATTTCATTCTTAATTTATATGATTTTATTTTTAATTTATTATTTTCAAATAATAATAAAAATAAAAAATATTATTATATTTTCGGTACGGTATGTACTGGTATACCTTCAATATCAGGATTGTCATACCGTTACCGTACCGAAAATCTTCGGTACGTTATGATACCTTACCGAAAATGACGGTATATCAAAATTTCGATATTTTTTCGATACAATATGTCCGGTATTTCGATATTTCGGTATTTTTCCCCATCCCTACTAGCATGTATACATAATAGTGGCCATTTAAGGTTTTTGGATAAGGAAATTGGTTATTTTCATATATTTACACATAAATTAATATAGGTGAAATAATGTGAAGATGAAAAAAGAAATAGTAGAATGGCTCTTTATTAGAATGAAGTTTTGTGAAGGTAAAGAATGGATTGCAGTAGTAGAGGATGAATGCAAAAGTGAAATGAGGTATCATGAAATTAAATATACATGTATTTTCTCAACAATTCCATAGTAGCACCAGAAGAAATTTAAAAACAGTTTTTTTCAGAAAGGAAAAACTGAAATAGACACAGAAAAATAAAAAAATCAACTACATGCAGCAAAGACAAAGATTTGCGAATCTACACTCAGATTCCTCTTTGGAGTTTCTTCTTCTCCTCCCTGGTTAGGTACTTGCGATACTTCTGAAAACAAAGATAAGTCTCATTAGTTTCCTTGAAAATAAGTATATATGAGGAAACTGAAAATAAATGAATATAAAATTTTATTTAGTTTTACTCAGTTTCATATTTCTTTTGTTTGGTAAAATTTAATGAAACTCCTTAAATATATAGTATAGAGTTTGATCCGGCGGTGCCTACCTGCCAATGGCTAGATACATTTGCTATGGTGAGACCTTCCACTTTGATCAACTCAAGTATTTTCTTGGGCCTTGCTTCTGTAAGTGTGAACACCAAAATAAAATCACACACATATATATCCAAACTATAGAGGAAACAAGCATATATGTAACATACATACTCTGTAATCCAATATGATTCACAGCCTCCACAAATTTCTGATGAAGATCATTGGACCAAACCATCCTAGTTTTAGTTTTAGTTTTCTTGATAGGTGCAGGTGCAGGTGAAGAGTCACATGAGCTACCAGCATCAATCTTATTATTTGGCAGAGTTTTCCTTTGTCTACTAAGCTCATGTTGCAGTATGATGCATCGCCGTAGCTCCTTGTCGCTTATCGGCTTGAAAATGAAATCAGAGACCCCCAATTCCACCCCTATCTTTATCATGTCGGCGTCTATCTCCTCAGACATAACTGCATCGATCATTACAACATTACATTACATATAAATATTTATAGCAATGCAATGCAAGACAACGTAACTCACATATAATTGGAAGGTTTGGTTTGAGGCGGCGAACTTGTTGTACAAACATGAAACCATTCATATATATGAAACCATCAATCACTGAAAATTCCGTCAATGTCAAATTCCTCTTCTCCTTGTTCAATAACATTCAGTGCATATTGTGGTTGAACACACATCGTTACTGAAAATTAATTCACAAAATAAATTATTAGTTTTTGCCTTAACCATGAAAATTAACACCCAAAACCATAATTGTTCCCAAAAACGCGCTGATTAACAAATAACAAGAAAGTCGAGAAAACAGAATATGAGAAATATAGTAAACCTCGAAACTGCGACTTGCTGAGCTTCCTGTGAAGCCTCCTGAGGGAGGAGGCATCATCATCCACCAGTAGTACCCGAAGGGCCTCAAAGAAACCATTGTCCATCGCTTTTGAATGAATATAGCAATTATATATAATTGTATAATGTATTAAAGCCTCGAAGAAATCGAAATATAAATACGCATGAAGGTGATGAATTGTACAATATATATAAATATATGGAATATGGATTCACGGATTACGATAGACTATTAGAGTGCGATCATATCAGGAGACAAATTTTTTAAATATATGGAAAGATTGATTTTCCCTAAAAAAATGTGTTTCCTTCTAGTTTTAATATCTTATAACTTATTTTTACTCTAAATGTCATTTTAAAAAAAAATTGAGATACAGGTTTTAATTTTGAAACTTGTTTAGGAAATTTAAATAAATTTCTATTTCAAGTTGAATTTATTTTTTGTATTATAACATCTCAAGTTTGTTTTTGCTTAAATTTCAAGTTCTTATATTTTTAATTTATTTTCTATTTACAAATTTATCTTAAAATAATATGTGCGTACTTCTATTTAATTTATTCTTGATTCTAAATTTTATTTTCTAAATGCTTATTATTTTATTTCTTCAATTTTGAAGAAGTATAAACACATAACATTTTAATGGGTACGTATAGCTATATTTAAGAAAGAGAGTGCTTAAATGAATTAAATCTAAAACTTAAGGTCTAATTAACTAATAGTTATAAAGGGTCGTTGTTATCACTATAGTCGGAAATTTAATTTACCCTTATCCTATTCACAACATATGGGATGTTTCGTGTCCTTCCACCTCAGTTCCAAAGATTCTGTAACTATGGTCGAACTTTTATTTATGTTTATCTCATGAAAAAAAATACTTATTTATTCATTATGATTACAGTCATTTTTTATTTTAGAAACAAAAACTAAATTATTTACTCGTTTTATATATTTAAAATTAAAAAAAAAAAAAACAGAGATCTCCTCTCCAAAAGTTACTCTGACTTCCACCCCGGACAAATGAAAGCAGATCGAAATTCCAACGTCCTTAAAGCCCACCACTCCAATCCAGCATCCTTCACTGTTCTTCCAATTCCACAAAATAATAATCTATATATATATTAAAACAATACCGGAGACAAAATATGGTAAGTTTAAGATGCATTAATTGTTCATTAAATAAATGCTTAGTTCATTAATTAATAAGTAAAACATTCTATAATTATAAATATCATTTATATACTTCTTTGTTTATAATTAACATTTATGATTGAATCTATAAATGATATTTATATTTAAAGAAATTATATTTATCTATTTGATAAGTTTCAATTAAAGGTATATCAAATCTCAATAAAAATAAATTAGTAGATTATATTTATTAGTTAAGAAAACAATATTTATGTAAAAAAAATTTATGTACGAAACTTTTATTTATTTTCAGTTAAATATTTTGTTTTTTTATTTTATAATAAAATATAATTTAATACATCATTATAATTGTGTTTATGTCAATGCTTTTAATTTTTTATAAGTCTATAATTATTTCTTGAATGGGGAGCAATTCAAATTTAAATTATAATATTCTTAAAAAATTATTTACATTGGATTTACCATGTGGATACACTACTAATCATATACATAAATTATTTCCTTAACAACATTATATTTTAAGTAATTTATGTTATATGGAAGTTTTTCTATTAATGTAGCAAACTTTTTTCTCTTTAATCATTTCAAGTTAAATTGTACTAAATCTCAATAAAAATCAATTAGGAGATTATATTGATTAATTAAGGAAACAATATTCATATATAAATATATTAAGATTATTCTTCCCTTAATTGATAAATATAATTCCCTAAACAGTGTTTATAGATTTGATACATATTTAATATAGAAATGATTTAATAAACATGACTAAAATTGAACAAATTTAATTATGATACTTTTATTTTTATATTTCCAAACACAGATATCAAAATAATTGGAAATCAAATCAAATACAATCATTTAAAAATGGTAGAATATAATCAAATTTTGACCTTTTTATTATATTGGCACTATAAATACGAGTAACCTATTTACACTTTCACCAGTTCTATATTTTCTCTTAAATGAGAAATTTAATTATGCTTTTCTTTTGCTTAGTTTAGTCTTCTTTTTTTTTCTCTTTTTCCTGTAGATCTTATTATTTGGTCTCGAATTGAGATTTAAATAATGATCGAATACTTTGTAAGAATATAGACAAATGTAAATAAATGCATATTGCTCAAGTTCTACATGTAAATGCAATATCAACCCCAAATGTAATTTGCATTGTATGATTCATTATATTTCATTTTTTTCCTATTATGAAAACTGATGCCAAATAAATTCTCTATGTTTTGGTCATTTTCTTTTGTATTTTGAGTTTGTATACAACTTTCTAATCTATATGATACAATAAAATTAATTTAAAGATTCTTTTCCACAAAATAAAAATCAGATGTTGATGATTTAGCTAGTATAATTATTATTTTTGTTTAATTATAATACAGTTTATCAAACTTGAATAAATTTTTGTATTGGAAGTATTAGGAATGAATAAAAAATGGTGTTTGTTTTGTATCAATGTTAAGCATCTTTGTGGGTTGTAACATGTTTAATATTTATTTTAAGTTCATAAAAAGTAATGCATCTAAAATCGCCAACATGTAGACATAAATTTATTAATATGTTTTATCTTTGAAGTGATTAATACAAATAATCAATTATGATAATATTGGTACTATGAAAATTATTTTATCAACATTAAAATAAATCAAGTCATATTTAATAATGACGTTTTTTAGGTTTTAATACACAATGAAATCCAAATTAATTAGCACATATTCTTAATCACTTTTAATTTTATTATCTATTACACGAACACTTCAAGTTTAGAGTAATGATATTTACTAAAATTATAAATCTTATTTCATTATTTAATTAATTAATTAAAAACTATTTAATTTAAATTTTAAATAAAAAAATTTAGATAGAAAATAAAATAATATAAAATGCAGTATTAGTGCACCTCACTATAGTATAAAAAATATAAAAATAAGAAAATGTATTAGAATGTAACACTAAATAATTAAATGACTGATAAGAAAAAACCTAGAATATCAAAATAGTGAAAAACAAAATTTAAATTTAAGATTATATTAGATAGTTAAATAATATTGTAAAATAACATAAAATAAATAATATTAATATATCACAGTATAGTAATAAATAAAATAAAATAAAAATAATATTAGAATGTCAAGATATAGCATAAAAATATAAAATGTGAAAATATTAGAGTGTCACATTATAATGTAAAACAAAATAAAAGGTAAAAAACATTAAAATATCACACTAATGTCATTTTACAAGACAAATAGAAAAGTATTGGATTATTGTATGTTATTTTAGAGAGAAAGAGAAAGTATAGAGAGCAATCATTCAAGATGGACTTGCTAGAAACAATTTATATCCGAAGAGGTTGTAAAGTTAAATCTGATTTGCTTGGTGAATAGTACTGGCAGTATTGACATCGCAATACATTTTAATTTCTACAAAGAGGTACAAGAATATTGGTTATTATTCCCAACTCCGATTTAAGTTAATCGATTAAAGTACAATATTTAAAAAATATTTCTTAGAAATTACTGCAACATAATGGAGGAGTAATCAAACCTTTTTTTTATTGTATTGGTGATATAGAATGTTGGACTAAATTTAAAAATATTTGTTTCAATGATAAATAAATTATTTCAA
>JAPKLW010000842.1:75991-99929 GCA_026898455.1 Plectranthus barbatus
GTGAAGAAGGTAATAGATTGACGGTTACATAAAAGAAAGTAGAGAGGGTAATGAAATACACAAAGTCAAAGAAAAATATTTGAAACTTAACATTGTTTTGACCGTAGTAAAAGAGGATATCATATCCGTACTAAAAAATGCAAATAGTAAAGTTATGTGGACGGGAAGACATGAACTCACAACAAATGAATATAGTATGGCCTAGGAATGAATCAAAATATGATTATCTAGATTAAAGTTTAATCAATTTTCTTATTTAATCAAATTTTTATAATTCCAATAAACATAACAAAAGAAAAATAAAAAACGAATATTTGGAATGTATTTGTATAGATCAATATTATGTGTTATACTCCCTCCGTCCCGCCAGATTAATCCATTTTTCTATTTTCATCTGTCCCGCCAGAGTAGTCTCCTTTCCTAAAATGAAAAAAAAAATCCTCACATCATTAAAATATTAATTCCACTACACTCACAAACATTGGTTACTGTGCCGAAACCAAAAGGGACTAATCTAATGGGATGGAGGGAGTATTATATAATATTGATGATGCATTAATAAAAATTTATATATATATATATATATATATATATATATATATATATATATATATTACATATTGACAAATTAGATGAATGATATAATATAAACAATATAATATCTCACACATACATATATATATATATATATATATATTGTCGAGGTTCAGATTGACTTAAATATAGGGACTCTGTAATGGTATTTAAGATCGACGTTGTGAGCGTTTTCTACTTATAGAGGGGGTCATGTGATCTTCGGGGTTAGTCATGTCGTCATATATTACAAAAGATAGGCATGAAGAACCGTGCGAGGATCTCGATCTTGGCAATATTAGTAGTGAATTATGAGTCAGTGTAGCTATTACGTGCGATAGTCGTCTCGGATGCTGAACCCTAATGATCCAGGTCACGATCGCCTCGAGCAGAATAAGCCTCCGCTCAAGTTGTCTTTCTCTCTCAGTTACAGTCTATGTGATTGTGTCTGCATTGGCCTTGGCATTGACTCCGTCTCGATATGTTTATCTTGGCAATTTGGTTAGCATTTCGGTTGAAGTCACTATTAAGCTTTCTCAGACAAAATTACGGACCTCGATTTGAGTTGGGTCGTAAAGATTATTTGAACTACGTTTCATCTTGATTGTGCAAAAAGAATAATCTCCTTGGAAATATGAGGGGGTCTCCTTTTAAAAGCATAAGGAGAGAGCCCATTATATCATATTAGACCTAAACTAATCCTAGCAAAATACTCAATCATTTCGTCTCTTTCGCAGCGGATCGCTAATTATTTGCTCGACCCCGATAATCACAAAATTGATTAGGGTTGATGGGACAATAAGACCGATGCATGCTTATTGGTGGATTCGATCTGAGCCCACCAAGAAAATATTTGGGCCGACTACGTCTTGGGAGGGCTCCATAGGCTAAGTCAGTGGATGCCCGCGAGAGCTTGACTCCAACATATACAATATCAACCTATATTAATTTATGTTTTGTATGTTATGATACAACTTTATGGTTTACATATTAAAAAAGATTCATATTATATATTTATAATCTAAATACTGAAATAATATTACTTTAATACAAATAATTAAACTTCCCACGCATCGCGTGGGTGCAATACTAGTTACTTAATAAATTAAAAAACACACCGTCTCTTTTTCTTGATTTTATTGCCCCATACAAGACAAGAAAAGGAGGAAAGTAAACAAATCAGCCTGCCCTGAATTCACCCGGCGACGAAGAATCCAATGAGTTAAGGATGAGATGGATGGAATTGAACCCTTCTCCACCGCTTGTTAACGACCGCAACAGCCCGCCGTTGACTCGGCAGCCACCGCCGTCTCTTGCATTTCAACGACCATGATCACCTTTCTTCTAAAAACCCTCCAAAAATCTCTGGTGCCGACTCTCTTCATTCTTCTCACCCATGGACCCCTACACCGCTCGTCCTGCTGTCGTCATCGATAACGGCACCGGGTAATTCATCGTTTCTCCCAATTTTCCTTATCATGATGGAACTGTTTGATTAAATGCGTCATAGAATTTGTAATTCGTTGTTTTTTTAATGTATAGGTTTACGAAAATGGGTTTTGCTGGGAATGCAGAACCCTGTTTCACAGTCCCAACAGTAGTAGCATTAAATGATTCAATCACCAATCCTGCACGAGCTAGTACTACCAAGAGTAGCAATTGGTTGGTGCAGCACAGCGCGGGGGTGATGGCCGATCTGGACTTTTATGTTGGAGAAGACGCCTTGTCTAAATCTAGAAGTAGTAGCTCTTATAGCTTGACCTATCCTATAAGAAATGGCCAGGTTGCTAATTGGGATGCAATGGAGAGATTCTGGCAGCAATGCATATTTGATTATTTGCGTTGCGATCCTGAGGATCATTACTTTTTGTTGACCGAGAGCCCGTTGACTGCACCGGAGAATCGAGAATACACTGGCGAGATAATGTTTGAGACTTTTAACGTCCCAGGCCTTTACATTGCCGTGCAGCCTGTGCTTGCTCTGGCTGCTGGATACACGACATCCAAGGTCGGTATTTGTATTGCATTGTAGCCCCGAATTTGCTGCTTACTTGAGACTCTGAATGCCAGTTGTCTACGGAGTTGAATTATCGCCATATTTTCAGCTTGCTTTGCTAAGTATACTTTTGCAGAGCCCTGAGTTTTGCATATCTTTCTGATGGACTTCCTTGTGATAATCTGTCTTTGTATAAAAGAGATATTACCAATTTTTAGTGGTAAAATAAACCAGAAACTACCAAAGGATTGATTTTTATTGTCATTTGTGTAGGTCTTAGAGATGAATTTCTTCAAACATTATATAATCACAATAAACAGATGTAAACAATGACTCAACTACAGAAAAAACGATGGTCTCATTAACAAAGTGGTTTGATGATTTCTTTTGTGAGATATATTGCAACTTGTAGTATGGTCCCTTGAAATTGCTCTTGATCCTGATACATGCTTTATTCTCCCAGGGCATATTTAGTGTGTTTGCAATTGTTAAGTTGCATATGACTATGCACTTTGTCGGAGTTGATAATTTGGATTATATCATACTTTTTATGCTTCATGTTCTGTGTGCATATTTTTCTTTGTTCTTGTCTGTTTCAATGTTGCTTCCTCTTGATCACTGAACTTATTGCTCAAATAGTAATCTCATCTGAAGTTACATTGAGCCCGTAGGTATCAATTCACTCTCAAACATTCCTGCTTTATGGCTTTCTTCATCTACTTCCTTTTATTTGGCTGTATTCATATTTTAACGGGCTCATTTTAGAGAAGCTATGATTTGGATTGTATTTTCCAATGTTAATGTCAATGTAAAAGTTGACGAGCATTGAAGAATTGGAATGAAGAACTTCTTCATTGTTTACTTATGCATGACGTCTTCCCATAGCACTGATAGTTGATTGTTTTTGCATCACTTCTTCTTAGTGTGAGATGACAGGAGTTGTTGTGGATGTTGGGGATGGGGCTACTCATGTTGTGCCTGTAGCTGATGGATATGTTATTGGAGGCAGCATTAGGTCGATTCCTATCTCAGGGGAAGATGTAACTCTTTTTGTCCAGCAGCTCATGAGGGTATAGTTTTTTCAATATCTATGTTTTGTAACAAAGTAGGTTTTGCTTCATTTTCAAGACTTCTTTAGTGATGACCTCAATGTTTATTAGGTTGATTGTACTATGTTAACAAACAATGAATGGTTCTCACCTTAAATATGCAAACATATCCTCTTATTCTTATTTATTGACGACCTCATTTTGACAACTTATTAATAAATTTCCAAAAGGATTTTTGGGTCTTCATTTCTTCTCAAACCCAGGGAGTATTTTGATGGACTGGTATTCAACCCCCAAATCTTCTCTTCCACACCTTCCTTCACTTGTTTGTCACGAACTGATTATCATCAAATCAAAGTACATTGGTTTTGTAGTTCTTATGAAATTCTGGTTTATGAACTATCTGAAAGAGTATGCAGACCTCATATATTATGGATTATTTTAGGTCACAAGCTTCTTTAATCGGTGTTTTGAATTGGTTCTGTGATGGTGTCTGGGACTGGGTTGTGTGATTAGCCTTACTTGCTTAAAGCTTTTTATCCAGAGAGTTTTAGTTTGAGATCTAGGTATCCTTACACTGGTTCTATTTATTTATTTATTTTTCTGATGTCCTTGTATTTTTGTCATTGATTGTTGCCAATATGGTTCCATGTAGGAAAGAGGAGAGAATCTTCCACTTGAGGATTCCTTTGAAGTAAGCCGGAAAGTGAAGGAAATGTATTGCTATACTTGTTCCGACATTGTCAAGGTATAGCTCAAATCCCCTAAAATAGGCTTTGGTGCATGCTACTCATGTAGACATGTACCTGCGACTTCTTTCACAGAAAAAACATAATAGATGAGTGTTTGTCTTTCCATACATGGCATTGTATAGTGTGCAAGTCTCCAAGTTCATGGTTTCTTGGAGTTAACGTCTCCTAAAAGGAGAGAGTTTTTTTAATCAGCTTATATTATTTACGATTGCAGGAGTTCAATAAGCATGACAAAGAACCTGCAAAATATGTTAAGCAGTGGAGAGGTATTAAGCCAAAAACAGGAGCACCATATTCTTGCGATATTGGCTACGAACGGTTCCTTGGGCCAGAGGTTTGCTTTGCTCTCCATTTTAACCTTAACTTACCTTGGTGTTGCTCGTGCCAAAATGTGGGCTAAAAGCATGGTGTATGTTTCATGCTGAAATGACTTTTCATGAACTCTTTATGAATCGGTCCATTGGTTTCTCCAAAATCTGTTCATGAATGAGTTGAATTCATTTTCAAGCAAATGAGGAGTAAGTCATGATTCTATGCCTCATTAAACAAAAAGGCAACAGATCAAAAGTTTTTGTCAATTGTCATAGGTTTAATAGTTGTTATTTTGATTATGTTTCAACAACAGCCCAAGACAGATTTGTGAAAACTCTATCAAGCCTTGTGAGAAACATTGCTGAATGTTCTTTGGTTTTCTTGTGCAGATATTCTTTAACCCTGAAATTTATAGTAGTGATTTCACAACCCCTTTACCTGATGTGATAGACAAATGTATCCAGTCTGCACCAATAGATACAAGAAGAGCCTTGTACAAGGTGATGTAAACCATATAATCCTATTTTTATTTCTTTTTGGAAATCATAGGAGTATGCTCATCTAATGTATTGCAGAATATTGTATTATCTGGAGGATCAACCATGTTCAAAGACTTCCCCAGAAGGTTGCAACGAGATCTAAATAAAATTGTTGATGCTCGAGGCCTTGCATCAGATGGCCAGCTTGGCGGAGAATTAAAGGTCAGCTCTTACGCTACATATAAATTTATTTTTAATGAAAACTTGAGGCCTTTTGGCAATCATGATTTTTGACTGATGTTCTTCTCCAGTCCCAACGCTTGGAAGTAAGTGTTGTTAGCCATCCTATCCAGAGATATGCAGTTTGGTTTGGTGGCTCCGTGCTTGCATCTACACCTGAGTTTTATTCGGTATATGTTGTAATATTGTCTCGAAATTGTAATATCTCTTTGTTGTGAATGCTGACTTTTGGCTGCCATCAATCAGTATATCAAGATAATACATGCTTCAATCCATATTTGCAGTAACAAAATTAATTGTGTTTTCTTGAATCTTAGTCAATAACAGTCTTAGGACTTGCACTGTGATATCATCTTCAGCTTTTGGGAAACTTGGATACTAGTACAAATGTACAAACAGTATGACAATATCAGCCCAGACTTGCCAATCTCTTAAGTATAATGAATTAGTGCTATTATATGTAAATCCTCTCCAGTTTCTAGTATTAGGTTTTTCTTTAGTTTGTCCAAATATGCGGTTATGTAGAGAATATCACCACTACAGAATCAAGTCTATGTACAGCTGCATTAGTTCTATGGATAACTATCTACATTTACATCAAAGCATGCATTCCTGTTGGTACAGTGGGCTGTATTCACAATTCCAAATTATTGTAATGCTACTACCATTTGGCTGGAAACAGCAGCCTCTTGAGCTAAAACTAGAAATCCCGAGTTCCTGCACAACTGTCTCCGATGATTTGAATCCTAGGTCTTCTTTTGTGGGCTCACCAGTAAAACCTAGATTACTGCTTGAGTTACACCATTAAACTACAAAGACATGCAGTAGAGAATTTATCATTTACTTTTTGGGCAGTTATTGTCAGTTTTACATATTCATTACATGCACTTTTGCTTCCTGATCTTTATTATATGACCACTAGATTCACTACTGAATGCCATATTTTACTGAAATACTGTTGGACATAAAAATCAATGAAATTTTATATTGAAAGGGTGGTGGTAGCTTGTCAACTCAACAATAAATAGTCGGCAGATAACCATACTCCACTTTTGTTGGGTCATAGTGAAATAGATTTTTTTTAATATTCTGAATAATGCTAGATATCAATTAAGAACTGTGCCAATTTGGATAATTGTTCTTGGCAATTTTCATGAATTTCTCATTTGATCTCCCACTCTGTATTGTGGGATATATATCTTCTTATCAACATGAATCTTGAAGGTGCATTTTTTTTTAATTCCATTCAGTCATGCCATACAAAAGCTGAGTATGAGGAATGTGGAGCAAGCATATGCCGGACAAACCCAATATTCAAAGGGATGTTTTGATTCGGACAGGCATTTTGTACTGCCAGGCATAATTCTGCAGCTGCAAGAGATAACTATTTGAATACATGATAGGTAGCCGGTGGCGATGTACCATATTTCCCAGTGTGTAGTGTAACAAATGGAGGTTCTTCATATTCTTTCAACAAATTTTGGTGCCCCTGCTTCTGTTTCAGGTGGAACGAAAGACCACTTGGCTGGATAGCTGAATGCTGTTTCCAGAGTAGTTGGGGGTAAGTTAGGCCTGATACTGCTTTTTACCACTTAAACTTTACTTTTTGGGTTGATGAATCATGAAAGAGTAGCAAAGTCAGTAGAAAATTGATTTGTTGTAGTGGAATTCACACTTCACTTTGGAAACATTTTACAATTCCTCATTGATGATGAAATCATGATATTCAATTGTCATCACTGAATCAGCAGTGTATATTGGCACTGCTCCTCCTTACCACCACCGGCTTCCTCCTCCCTCTCGCCGGAGAAATATGGTGGTGTTGGAAATGCAAATGTATACATGTTGTTCGACCTTGTATGATTACTATGTTGCTTTAAAAATTGGACCGTGTGTTTTTAACTTTCACATCACTTATGATTTCATCCAAGTTCTAACTTCAAAATCACAACACATTCAAAATTGATGTATTTTTATATTAAAGTGTGTTAACAATAAAATTTGTGGGAATACATAAAAGTAGCCACTTTGAATAAGTTTCTATGTTATATAGTCACAAGGATAAAAGTATAAGTTTTATAGCCACTTTGTACTTTTATTTTTTTCTCTCTTCCATTTCGGTTACAAGACAAAATCAACTTTATTAAAGTTATTTTCATTTTCGGAAATATTTATTTTATCATTTATTTCCAACAACCAAAGTTGTTGGAAATTTATTAAAACCTTTTACAAACAAATTGCTTTCATTGTACGAGGAAGCATTCAAAAAAATATTTTGAAGATAGTTGAGAGAGTTTTGAGAGCCAAAAATCGAAGGTATGTTGATTTCAACTGTTTTTCTATAATTTTCATTCGTTTTATACATTAAATTGATGATATGTGTTTAGAAATGACTTGTATATCTTAGTTTTTTAGAAAATATAATGATTTTAGGACTGTTCTTCGTAAAAAATACGCAGAGAACTTAGGGAGAAACTCAGGGAAATCGAGATCTCGTGACAAAATCGAGATCTCGAGATGATGTCGAGATCTCGACTTCACCATATCGAGATCTCGATTAATTTTAATTTAATTCTGAGATCTCGATATTAATATCGAGATCTCGAATTGTCTGCTGGAATATGCTCTTGATTTTTTTTTAATATTTTCGTTTCATTTATCGCAGATGTCGTATCAACGTTTCATCATACGTCATGGTGGTGCTTGGGACAGATCCGAGTATATGGACAGAGACGAGCAATTGATTTGTTTGAGACGTGAACGGATCTCCTACAATACCATTTTGTCCGAGATTCACGAGATCATGCACTGTGATCTCCTCACTACTAGCTACTGCTTGTTTTACATGAGCAGTATATCTGGGGGCTCGAGACATGTGAAGGCTGGACTGAAGACTGACGAAGATATTATGCGGATGCTATATGAAAATAGCATTGATCCAATTATATATGTGGTCACCAAATTGAAGCAAAATCAGTCCGGAGTTCAAGCACCTCAGTCACAGTCACAACGATCAACACGAATGGGTGGTCCTAGCATCTCATTAGCTGATGATTTTGTAGATGAGTATGAGGCGGAATCTACAGATGATGATGATGATTATTGTGATAATGATGATGAGGAGGAGGAGGCAAGCGAGGAGGAGAGGGACGAGGAGGAGGGCCGGAGTCGGTTGTTTGAGTCCTTGGTCAGTGATTTTTCTAGATGGATTCTAGCTCCTGGGCGAATGGATCAGTACGGACTATCTAACAATAACTTGAGTCAGTCTGTGGCTGCAGCTCGACATGATCAGGAAGTAAGGAGTTGGGTGCTTCCTTTAATAGAGGTTGATGCTCCTACGCGTTTGGAGTGGATTATTCCCGCAGATTGGACCCCGACTGAGCTATGCATTGGAGCGACATTTAGCAGCAAGGATGAACTTGACCTTGCTGTAGGACTGCATCACTTGCATCACCGGTTGGAATACTCCACAGAGAGGTCCTGCACTACTCGGCTCAACTTCAGATGCAAGCATGAGAATGATCGTCATTTTATGCTACGTGCAAGACAATCTGGAACTGTTTGGAGAGTATTCAAGTGTGATCTGATGCACAGCTGCCAGACGGATATTGATCGTGTTGCTCCCCGCAGAGTGCCCGCAAGAGTGTTGGGTAAGTATTTCTCTAGTAAGTTGGCGGCGGAGGGCGCTATTCTAAAGCCGAAGAAGATGATGTCTGAATTGTTGATTCAACTCGGCATCAAGATTGATTACAGTTTTGCCCTGCGGGCAAGAAACATAGCTATTGCAATGGTATTCGGCAAGTGGGAGAAGTCTTATACGATGCTGCCGGGATACTTACACATGCTACAGTCTCGTAACCCAGGCACGATGTATGATATATCTACTTCTTCGGAGAGTTTGTTCAAGCACATGTTTTTGGCGCTTGCTCCATACATCGATGCATTTCACAGCTTCATGCGCCCAGTGATCGTTGTAGATGGCACACATCTGAAGGGCAAGAATAAGGGAATGTTGTTTGTTGTGGTGACAAAAGACGGCAATGAACAGTTATTTCCCCTTGCTATCGGGATCGGACCCATAGAGGATGATGAGTCGTGGATGTGGTTCATGCATCGCTTGCATGTTTGCTTTGGAGATCGCGAATGACTCATCATTGTCAGTGATTAGCACAAGAGCATAATAAATGCAGTGGAGTTAGCATTTCCGAATGCTACACATGTTATTTGCTGCTACCACTTGGCGAATAACATGTCGAGGTACGGTCCTCAAGTTGGTGCTGTTTTACGAGATGCAGCCTACTGTTATAGGCACGATGCATTTCAAAAGCACATGTCTACTTTGGAGATTCTGAGCAAAGACGGAGATTACAAGAGGCTTCTGGATATAGGAGTCCACCGTTGGTCGAGATCTCAGTGCCCTGGTACCCGATTCAGCTTAATGACGTCCAACGCAGCCGAATCCCTCAACTCTCGTTTGTTATGGGCAAGGCGATTGCCCATATGTGCCCTTCTTGAGACTTACAGAGCTATGGTTGAGAGATGGTTTTGTAGGGTATTTATGTGAACCGAATCACCAAAATCAAACTGAACCGGATCGATTTATGGATATTGCACATAATTCAAATTCACAAAACCCTAGCATGCTCCTGTGAATTTAATAATCACTATTGTGGATTGAGGGATTACCGTTATTTCGTCGAGTCTGTACCGATCTTTTGCGTTTGAATTCCAAACTTCAATTCAACTACGCAATTCGATTTTATCTGCGGAAGTAGAAATTAGCAATCTAATTTCTAGATAAATTCGAAAATAAGAAAGAAGAAGAGAAGAAAATCTTGTTATCCAGATCAGATCTTCAGGGCTGTGTCCCAATGCTGTTCAGATCTACTACTGGTGAGGACTCCGTAGATCTGTATTCTGAGCAAGACCAGAATCGAAATTCTCCTCCTTTCTTCTCCTAAAACGGCGCCTCTCTCTCTCTCTAGGATTAGTGTATTGCAACTGTGTTACAACTTATAAGAGAAAGCTGTCTATTTATAGACCTAGGGTTGTAAACCCTAATGGGCCTTTTTGGGCTCAATTCAGCATATTTAATTCGGGCCAGTCCTGGGACCTAATGCAAATAATAAAGTGGGCCTATAAATTAATTAATTCTCATGTCCACAACGCAGGACACAATTAATTAATTAATATTAATTCTTTTTCTCCACAGAATTAATACTGACCTACCCCTTTATTACCACGTTATGAGAACGGGCTGCATTAATTGAGAATCCCCATATTTAAGGTTAGCGGACATCCATTAATTAATCGGAGCCTCTGACAAGCTCTAACTACAATTAATTAATATCTTATTATTCCTGAGTAGTACCACTCAAACCTTATCACTCGTGCCTGAAATTAATCAGCCCGCAGGACTTTGGCACGATGAATGCCCCCATCCTATTACTCGGATATGGTTACCTAAACCCAGTCTCAGGCGGTACTACACGAACTGCTGTTACCCAAGATGAGGATATACGAGCACGTTACTTAGGCTCTCCACCATGGCAAGTCAAAGCAATAGTCAACCCGTGCAAACCCCTGAACCTTCGTTAGGGTTTGGACTCAATCAATATAACGAGATCTTGTATTCGCTGATGTCAGACAGAGGAATATATCTCACTGCGGTCCATCAATACGCCACCTCTGCGTACCAGCATGTCAAGTAACCAAGACAGACTATTTATTCCGACAATGCCGCAGCCATCCGGACAGACGTATCCTCATACGCTGTCTCGACTGTGATCAGGTTTATGTCTCACTAGGTCAAGTGATCATACTGTCTTCTGTGATTTACAACACGCCGTATAGTCGTCCCTATCGGTGAGACAAGAGGATACCATTGTTCATACATGTAAGATTGTTAACAGATAGCAGAAATAAACCGTTGTATACTCATTATAATAAATGCTTTCAGTATACAAAACCCATCAATCTCCCACTTATACTCAAAGCATAACTAAGCTATTACATAGTATACAGTCCGTCTATCTAGTCTGCTGTCACTTTAACCACTATCAGTGGTCGCATCCACCTCAGACCCAGCTCACGAATATGTCTTTCGTAAACTTTCTGCGGCAAGCTCTTTGTAAACGGATCAGCAAGATTGTCAGCAGTGTCAATCTTCTTAATCAGCACATCGCCCCTTGATACGATTTCTCGTATGATATGGTACTTTCTCACTATGTGTTTGTTTGCCCTGTGAGACCGCGGTTCCTTTGAGTTTGCCACTGCACCAGAGTTATCACAATAAATTGTGATACTCCTCGGCAAACTCGGGATCACGCCCAACTCTAAAAGGTAGTTCCGGAGCCACACCTCCTCTTTCGAGGCGTCGGAGGCGGCGACATATTCCGCCTCAATGGTGGAGTCAGCAATGCATTTCTGCTTTGAGCTCCTCCAAGATACAGCTCCACCTCCCAGGGTAAACACATATCCTGAGGTCGATTTCTTCTCATCCTGGTCCCCTTGGAAATCCGAGTCTGTATAACCCACAGGGCACAAATCCTCACTTTGACAAACTAGGCAGAAATTCCTAGTTCTTTTCAAATACTTGAGGATGTGCTTTACAGCAGTCCAGTGCGCCTGTCCAGGGTTAGACTGATATCTTGCTACCATGCCAACGGCATAACAGATATCTGGCCTGGTACACAGCATCGCATACATGAGACTACCCACAGCCGAAGCATATGGTACAAGACTCATCTCATCTTTCTCTCGCTGTGTCTGAGGACACTGCCCACTAGAAAGAGGAACGCCATGTCTGAAAGGTAGCAAGCCTTTCTTGGCGAGTTGCATGCTAAACCGGGCTATCACATTATCCACATAGGATGCCTGGGATAAGCTCAATACCAAGAATGTATCCAGGTTCTCCCAGATCCTTCATTTGGAACTGTTCGGATAACCAAGCCTTGATTTCCGACATCACTCCCTCGTTGTTTCCAAAATAGGAATATGTCATCAACGTAAAGTGCAAGGAAGACCACGCTCCCACTGACACAAAGTCGGTAAACACAACTTTCGTTTTCCAACTGTGCGAATCCATAGGATTTAATCACATCGTTGAAACGTAAGTTCCACGACCTTGAAGCTTGCTTAAGTCCATACAAGGACTTCCTAAGCTTCTAGACAAGATGTTCTTCGCCCTTGCTTATGTAACCCTTGGGTTGCTGCATATAGATATCTCTACCTTCTTCAAGGTAACCGTTTAGAAAAGCGGTTTTGACATCCATCTGCCAGATCTTGAGGTCCATATGCGCAGCTATGGCAAGGAGTATCCGGATGGATTTGAGCATGGGGTGAAAAGGTTTCGTCATAGTCAATGCCCTCTTTTTGACTATAACCCTTTGCCACCAGCCTGGCTTTAAAAGCAGTGATCTTTCCATCCGCCCCTTTCTTTCTCTTGTATACCCATTTGCACCCTATGGCCCTAAAGTCATCCGGCAAATCAGTTTTCTGGTATACATCCATAGTAGTTATGGATTCAATTTCAGAATCCATGACGACACGCCATTTGGCAACATCCTTGTCCTGCACTGCCTCTTCGTAAGTCAGTGGGTCAGAGTCCTCATGTCCGTCTTCTAGGCTCAAGTCCCAAGACTCACCCATGAACATGTACCTTTCCGGCTGGAAAATAACTCTCCCACTACGACGAGGCATCGGTGTCGTGTCAATAGTAGGTGCAGTGACTTGTGGTCCTGCACCTTGCACTGAAGAACGTGTCTGTGGTGCTGTGCCTCTCACAGGTGCACCCACATCTACACGTTCTCCTTCCCTTGGAATTGCATTCTCGTTCTCAATTTCTTGAAGAACGATATCACTTCTTGACCTGTGATTACTCACATACTCGTCCTCCAAGAATCTAGCGTTGGTGCTAACAACGACCCTTTGACTCTCAGGACAGTAAAAGTAACCACCTTTCGTTTGCCTGGGATACCCTATGAATAACATCACTTTTGACCTGCTTTCTAACTTATCAGGTTCCTTCGACAGTATGTGTGCCAGACAACCCCATACTCTAAACTTGCACAAACTAGGTTTGCGACCAAGGAAGAGCTCAGAAGGCGTTTTAGGAACTGATTTAGAAGGCACCACATTAAGCACGTAAGCTGTTGTTTCCAATGCGTAGCCCCAAAACGAAATTGGTAAGTTTGCATAACTCATCATTGATCTTACCATCTCTAGAAGAGTCCTATTTCTTCTTTCAGCTACACCGTTTTGCTGGGGAGTACCCGGTGCAGTCCACTGGGATGTAATCCCATTTTTTGACAAATATTGCAGGAACTCGTTACCGAGGTATTCGCCACCGCGGTCAGATCGCAGCAACTTGATAGTTTTCCCGACCTTCTTTTCTACTTCAGCCTTGAACTCTTTGAATTTCTCAAAGCATTCAGACTTGTAGCGAAGCAGGTAAACGTATCCGTACCTTGAGTAGTCGTCAATGAAAGTGACGAAGTACTCGTACCCTCCACGAGCCTGTGTGGACATCGGTCCACATAAGTCAGAACGGATCAATTCCAACACTTCCTCTGCTCAAGACTGACTAGCCTTGAAAGGCCTAGTTGACATCTTGCCCTCGATGCAGGATTCGCAGACTTGATAAGGTACATCCCGGACTAGGTCCAATGTACCATCATCTGCAAGTCTTTGAATCCGCTTCAAGCTGATGTGACCCAGTCTCAAGTGCCAGAGATATGTAAGATCCTCATCAGAAGAAGTAAGTTTTCTCTTTCTAGGATTATCAATTACGGATGAATTAGATACAATATTTAAGGACATATTTGATCAAAGCAACATAGAGATTGTAAATCAACATACCATAATGGATAACATTGTTATTACCAATGATAAAATCATAAATAACAAATATCCATAAAAGTTGATGAAATTTGTCCTGCTGATAAACCACGACCCACAAATAAACTCTCAAATGTACTTAATTCATCAAAACATAAAGAAAAGAAAACTCCATGAAGCTCCGTCATAAAACGTTGCCTTCATCCAGTTTGGTATCTCCTTGCCATCACTCACCAGCCTTGTCGGCACGGTCCCCTGCAAAGTACAACAACATGATCAATAAGTCAGTGCTTACAGCTCTAGAAGAGCAACAACTAACTCTAATCTTGCTTACAGTTATACATGCAAAATGGCATACCTTGTCTAGCTTTGTTGGCTTGACAATCTTTCCTCCAGTGTCCTTTCTTACCACACCTGAAACACCTGTCCCTTTCAGTCGCCACCTTAGGCTTTTTCCCAGCCCCACCATCCTTCACAGGTGTTTTCTTGGCCCACTTCTTAATCCCTTTCTTCCGCTTCATACCTTTCGGTACAACAGAGAGATTACCAGAAGTGGCCAAGGCAACCTTCTGAGGGTTCATGACTGATTTCGCTGCCATCAAGTCATTGAGTAACTCGTTAAGAGTATGGAAAGTGCATTTTCCAACGACAGGCGGTTATGAATGAAAAATGACTTGACAACTTTTTGCATATAGGGAGATGGAATTCGTCTGATCTGACGTCGCCGTTGTGAATGAAAATGGACTTGAGGACTTTCTCCATTATACGGGCGTGAACTTTTGAACTTGAAACTGACCTTCCGGAAAGGAAAAACCAATTCATAACTTCTGCCACTAGGGAGGCTTGATCGGCGATTGCCTGTAATCGAGCATAGGCGGGAGAATCTATTCATTCGCCTACAGCGTCTAGAGGAAGATATGGTCTGGTAGCTAAAGAATGCCCCTGGATAGCGGTATCGGCCGGTAAAGGAATTGTTGCACTCAAAATGAAGGGGAAAGTGCATTGGTTCGCTTCTTGTTCATGACAACATTCAGCCTAAAACTCTCAAAGGACTTGGGTAGAGAGTTCAGTATGATATCGACCTTAGCCTCAGCGTCGATACCTCCACCATGCACAGTTAGCTCATCCATGAGGTGAGTCATGGTAACTACGTGTTCTCTCACTGAGGTGCCATCAGTCATTTTCTTACTCACAATTTCTCTCATGAGATTGAACCTGACGGCTCTATCAGTTTCCCCATAGGTCGCCTCCAGACTTTGCATAATGTCATAGGCATCCCTATGGTGCTGATGCTGCTGCTGCAAGACTTTCGACATAGTGGTCATCATGTAGCACTTGACTACAATGTTCGATTTCTCCCACTTGTTATAAAAGTCTATATCCAGTTGACTGGATTCAGCAGTTGGCACTTCGGGACGAAGTACTTGCAGAACGAACATATATTTTTCTGCAATCAGGAGGTACTCGAGATTGCGCTTCCATTCCACGAAGTTCGGACCAATTAGAGTGTTTTGTGCAAGAATATTGATGACATTAGACATAGACATATCTGAAATAATAAAGAATCTTAAATAAGAACATACATGTAGAACTTCGAAAACAAATGCATTGAAAACCTTTTAATAAATCAAATACAAATGTTTTCCACAAATTGCCCAAGAGTTCCCACCGCAAGCTACACTCGTAGACGTTTACGATGTCACCCTCAACCAGAACTGCGTGTTTTAAGCCCCAATCCATTTAATTTCACTACCATGTCAGGATGCTTTTGACACTAGAAATTAATAATTAGTGAAAACCTTAGACCAAGCCATCTCTCAAGAACAGGGATGCAATTCTTGCATTATATTCTAAGATGCTTCTAAGCCATTAACCACAAATTTAACTCCGGCCAAAAGAGACAGTTTAGCATGGCATGTAACCATACCGCACAGCCCTTAAAGCTTTTGTTATCTATAATTTAAATCAATCCTAGAATACTTGTGAAAAAGGTCTACGCAAGCTACACTCGTAGACGTTTACGCAAAGCCCTCCCACTATTCACATGATTTAAATTGTTTGTCTAGAAATCCCAACAACCGTACCCATGCACCTCTAGGAACTAGCAAGCTACACTCGTAGACGTTTACTAGAACGAGAGATACACTTACAGCCTAGGACCGCTTTGTGGAGGTCTATTGATTTTAATTAAAAAATCTGCTTAGTATTTTTCTTTTAAAATGTTTCTTTATGCGCACACATAATTTCTTTGTCATTATATTTTCCAAATTTTTGCATGTAATTAAAAAAGCCCAAAAATTCCCAAAATATAATCCAACAAAAGAAATTAATCACATAAGCATGCTTGAAAAGCTGTAAATAATAAAAGCGATAAAACATCATTTTCCTATTATCTACACATGCTTAATTGCGCACATAAATAAATCACATATCATATGAGGACAATTAAGGCAAACAAAAATTCCTCGTGGCCCCAAAAATAGAAAAATTAAATTCTATCTATTACAATTTGAATTTTGAAATTAATTTGGATAATTCCAAATCTTCAAGGGCCTCCAAATTTTCAACCACCAAATCTTTTGGGATTTAGGCCTTTGTGATCTGATGATTTGCCCTAACCCTAGGGTCTACACAGGATTGTACAAACCACCAAAACACGAGTCACCGCGACGGGACAGCAGCAGCCGACGATGACCACAGCCGCTGCGCCCGGCACGGCGCGCGCTCGCCCTGCGCTGCCGCTGCCGTGTCGCGCGGCGTGGCCCTACGCCCGCGCGCGCAGGCCGTGCGCTGCCGTCGCCCGCGCGCGCAGGCCGCGCGCCGCCATCGCCCGCCGTCGTGTTCCGTCGGCTCCGTCTTCGTTCTTCGTCCTCGACCCGTCCAAATTAAATTTGAAAAATTACAGAAAAACTATTCTATTTCAATTTTTTCAAATCTACACTAATCACGGATTTTCTCGTGATTTTACAAAACAATTCAGCCCTACACGGATAAACCACCGCGAGCTGAATTAACGGGTTGCCACAAGGAACAAAAACCATCCACAATAAACAATAAATCCATACATGCATATCGAATTCAATTATGAACAACAGAGCCATAAATCAGAAACCTTGCTCTGATACCAATTGTAGGGTTTTTCCGTGAACCGAATCACCAAAACCAAACTGAACCGGATCGATTTATGGATATTGCACATAATTCAAATTCACAAAACCCTAGCATGCTCCTATGAATTTAATAACCAGTATTGTGGATTGAGGGATTACCGTTATTCCGTCGAGTCTGTACCGATCTTTTGCGTTTGAATTCCAAACTTCAATTCAACCACGCAATTCGATTTTATCTGCGGAAGTAGAAATTAGCAATCTAATTTCTAGATAAATTCGAAAATAAGAAAGAAGAAGAGAAGAAAATCTTGTTCTCCAGATCAGATCTTCAGGGCTGTGTCCCAATGCTGTTCAGATCTACTACTGGTGAGGACTCCGTAGATCTGTATTCTGAGCAGGATTAGAATCAAAATTCTCCTCCTTTCTTCTCCAAAAACGGCGCCTCTCTCTCTCTCTCTAGGTTTAGTGTGTTTCAACTGTGTTACAACTTATGAGAGAGAGTTGTCTATTTATAGACCTAGGGTTGTAAACCCTAATGGGCCTTTTTGGGCTCAATTCAGCATATTTAATTTGGGCCAGTCCTGGGACCTAATGTAAATAATAAAGTGGGCCTATAAATTAATTAATTCCCATGTCCACAACCCAGGACACAATTAATTAATTAATATTAATTCTTTTTCACCACAGAATTAATACTGACCTACCCCTTTATTACCACGTTATGAGAACGGGCTGCATTAATTGAGAATCCTCATATTTAAGGTTACCGGACATCCATTAATTAATCGGAGCCTCTGACAAGCTCTAACTACAATTAATTAATATCTTATTATTCCTGAGTAGTACCACTCAAACCTTATCACTCGTGCCTGAAATTAATCAGCCTGCAGGACTTTGGCACGATGAATGTTATTGAGCTCCTCAGGGAATGTCCCCATCCTATTACTCGGATATGGTTACCTAAACCCAGTCTCAAGCGGTACTACACGAACTGCTGTTACCCAAGATGCGGATATACGAGCACGTTACTTAGGCTCTCCACCATGGCAAGTCAAAGCAACAGTCAACCCGTGCAAACCCCTGAACCTTCGTTAGGGTTTGGACTCAATCAATATAACGAGATCTTGTATTCGCTGATGTCAGACAGACGAATACATCTCACTGCGGTCCATCAATACGCCACCTCTGCGTACCAGCATGTCAAGTAACCAAGACAGACTACTTATTCCAACAATGCCGCAGCCATCCGGACAGACGTATCCTCATACGCTGTCTCGGCTGTGATCAGGTTTATGTCTCACTAGGTCAAGTGATCATACTGTCTTCTACAATCTACAACACGCCGTATGATCGTCCATATCGGTGAGACAAGAGGATACCATTGTTCATACATGTAAGATTGTTAACAGATAGGAGGAATAAACCGTTGTATACTCATTATAATAAATGCTTTCAGTATACAAAACCCATCAGGTTTGACGAGGGACGGGCGTCTGCACGGTCTAGAGATCATGTTCTGACACACATAGCTATGACGAAGTTAACAGAGTCGTCTGAATATGGGCGACAGCTTGTAGTCAGAGGCACCACCATGGCACACAAATACAAGGTGGAAGGGCAACAGAGGAGCTACAATGTCGACTTAGAGCACAAAACGTGTGAGTGTCGTCAGTTCGATCTCGATCTGATTCCATGTTATCATGCGACTGCCGCCCTCAGGTAATATTTTAATTCGTACTTTCATTATTTCACATATCTTGTAGTGTTATAACATGAGTGTCTTATTTTTTGATTGTCAGATATACTTCGCAGCCGATATCAGAGTACGTGCCACACTACTACAAACAATTCACTCTGCTACAGACATATCATCACACCATTATGACTGTGCCGCATCCATCGGATTGGGTACTCCCATCGGAGGTAACTTCTTTTGTAGTGAGACCACCGATAGTAGTTCGACAGGCTGGCCATCCGAGGATGAGTAGAGCACGTTCTGGTGCTGAGAGTTCGACAACGCGCAGATCTCAAGTATGTAGGAGGTGTCGACAATCCGGTCACAACTCACGTGCCTGCACTGCTTATATCGCCATTGGTGAGGTGGATTTGAACAGTCCTCCACCCCAAGACGGGCCACGAAGGCGACGGGCGAAGATATGTAGTATCTGTCAGCAGACGGGGCATACAAAAAGAAATTGTCCGGAGAGAGTTGACCATATGAGTGAGTAGTGGCACTTTTTTTATTTTTGTTTACATGCTTATAACGAATTGATTAGATGTTGTTAAGGTATATTGGTTTATATTAGTTTTGGTGATTTATGTATTGTGGCTGATATTTGGACGAATTTTTGAGTTCCTGTTTGATCTGTTTAGGTGTTTTGGTTTGTATACGAATTCAGGTCGATTTTAACAAAATTGCAAATTGATTTCGAGATCTCAACATCACGATGTCGAGATCTCGACTTCCATATCGAGATCTCGACATCTTGATGTTGAGATCTCGAAATTACCATTTCGAGATTTCTAGGGTTTGAGTCGAGACAAATTCAATTATTGTCTCGACATGTCTCGAAATCCAATTCGAGATCTCGATTTGAGTGATTAATGCCTAATTGAATGTGTAATTCAGTAAATTTCGAGGATAATCAACTCATATAACATTCATTTAAGCATTTTTTTTCAATAACAAAGAAACATGCAATAGTTCATTCATCACTAAGATGTTTACCTTGTATTATACTACTTCTACTTCATCCTATTCAAACATGAATAAGATATGAACATTTCAAAGAGAAATATCTTATGTAGGGGTGTGCACGGTCCGGTTTGGCCGATTTAAGGGGCAAAGTACGGACCAAACCAATAGGTACGGTTTGAAATTTTCACAAACCAAACCAGCTAAATAATTATTTCAAACCAAACAAGCCAAACCATATTAAAACGGTTTGGTTCGGCTGGTTTAAACGGTTTGAAGATTATTCAACTAAAAATATTACAAAAAATAAAACTTGTATATCTATTTTATTATTAGAAATTAATGAAAGAATGATACACAAAATAAAACTAATATAAATATGTATCGCTTGTCATTAATTATAAATATGAGATAAGTAATCAATAAATAATGTTATGGTTGCAAGAAACAATTATATATAAGTTGATTTATAGGGTTACAATTCGAAAGAATATAAGCATCGGACATATATATCAATATAATTGACATTTTAGCTTTCTATCAAATAATATTTTATTATCATTATTATATTTAAAATTATATTATTTATACGGCCGGTCCGGCCGAAACGGCCGGTTTCATTCTTCAAACCGTCGGCCAAACCAAATCATCCGGTTTGAGATTTTTCAAACCAACCCGGCCAATCATTTTTTTCAAACCAGCCAAATCGGCCAAATTAATTTGGTTTGGCCGGTTCGGCCAGTTTCGGCCAAACCGTGCACACCCCAAATCTTATGTATGAATAGATTCAAATGTATAATGTATTATGTTAAATGAACTTTAAAGTGTTAAATAAATGTTAAGTAATGTGTGTTTAAACTGTATAATGTCTTAATTTAAGATTAATTGTAATTAATTACATAATTAACGATTTTGAGATGATATAGGGGATTTCGAGATCTCGATTTGATTTCGAGATCTCGAAATCCCCTATATCATCTCGAAATCTCTGATCTGTTATTCAATAAAATCCATTTAATCCTGTAGAATCACCTATGCAGTTCATATCAATCACAAAATACACCAAAATGCAAATTCAATATTAATAAAAACATAATTTATGATAACAATAGAAAATAGTACTACAATAGTTCAGCTTCTCGAGCTTCTGCTTCTCTACACCAATTTACAATCCTAGCACCTACAAGCTGCCTATAATGAACTGTAAACTCATAAGTAAGCTCACTAACTGGAGCTTTTCTCCTTCTAAGTAGGAACCTATCAACAAAAATCATACAATATACCCCACAGCTATTTGAATCCACCTGCATGGGCATCTCAGTAACATCCTTGATCAGAGAAAAATTACCAATGATTCTTACACGAGGAGGATCGACTCTGTCCCAGTACCCGGCAGCATCAAGGACACGGGGAAGTAATACAAGAAGTGGTCGGAGTTCCATGTCCCGCTTCAGATAGAGCACTGGGTCAGATGGATCATTTAAAGCGTAGAAAAGTGAGTCATATAACTCAACGGTCCAGCTATGAAGATCAATCCGTACAGTGACCCAGTGCTCGTAGAGATGGACAATCCCGATCACCTAAAATACAAATCAACACAATTAAACTTAACATGAAAACTAATAGAACAATTTAATCTAAAAATATGTCACTTACATGTTTGGCCTTGTACCAACTCCTAAAGCCAGACATTCCACCACTACCCTGGACAACTTTCACTAGATCTTCATGGGGCTTCCACCAATCGTAATCATCAACAACCTTCCCTCATTTTTTCTTTGGGACTTTTTCCCATTTTAGCAGGATACGGTCCTGCACATAATATACATTATAAAATGAAATGAAAATTAAAGAATTAAAAAAAAAATCAACATTCATTACTTACAAAGAAAGAGGGGTCTAATATGATAGTGCTGTCCGGGTCAACACCGTCCTCAAGTAAGCTGCTGTCAGCTGTGGCAACCATGTCTCGTGACATTCTCATGAAGATCTGCAAAAGCTGATATCACAAAAAAAAAAATTAATATAAAGCCGATAATCAAAAAAATTCACAACTAATAGTTATGCACTTACATCTTCTGAAACATTCTCCTTCGGGTCATTAAGTGGCCGAAAATATAGCTCCCTACTCATATCCAATCCCTGCTCAGACACCCTCACTTGTTGCGTGATATCATCCATGTAAGACAAATATTCTTTCATCATCTTGGCACTAAGAGCACGAAAGGGGGCGGTGGGGCCCGCAGTGGAAGAGGTGGTGGGGCCCGCAGTGGAAGAGGCGATGGGGCCAGCAGTGGATGAGGCGGTGCGGCCCGCAGTGGATGAGGTGGTGGGGCCCGCAGTAGATGAGGTGGTGGGGCCAACAGTCTGAGAGGTGGTCGGGCCAAAAGTCTGGCCAAAAGTGGGGTCAGAATAATAAGGGTACGGTGGGGCCCATCTCTGGCTCCGGCGAGGGCGGCAAAGAAGTGTATCTACGAGGTCCCGTAAGAAAATCTTCAACCTCTGAGTAACCCTGGAAGCCACCGGCTCCACAATATACTGACCCACACGATTAGCTACCTGCACCATGAGTCTATCTGCGACTGGCCCCATAAGTCGCTGAGCCACCGGATCAATCATCGTCTCTGCCAATGGCTTAATAAGCCGTTGTGCCATTGGATCAATGATGCAATTCGCTAATGGCTGTATAAGCTGCTCCGCTAATGGTGGCACATCTCGCTGTGCCACTGGATCAATGATGCGATCAGCCACTGGAACAATCATGTAATCTGCTAGTGGCTGCACGAGCCCATCTCTCAGTGGTGGAAGAAGTGTATCTGCCAGTGGCTGCACGAGCTAACCAGCCAATGGCACTGCAAATCGCACCATGTCATCCATGGACATCTCCTGCCCCTCGTACCATGGAGGCTGTCCAGTCTGAAAAGATAATATAAATATATAAGTAAAATATAATCAAATAAAAATCAAATAAATTTAAACACAAGTACCTCTAGAGGCTCTGCAGATGCGGAACGTCGCGGGCGCTTCTTAGCCCGCCGCCGATGAGGAAAATCAGTATGCTCGTAAGAAGAGCGGACTGGAATCTCAAAACCACCACTCCCCATATCGAAAAAAGGCGATGGCTCGCGGTGTGGCGAGGGCTGGCGCTGTGGTGAGGGCTAACGCTGTGGCGAGGGCTGATGCTCTGGCGGTGATAGCGTGTTTTTCAACGCGCTAAAGCTGCAAGTGTACAGACCACTGCAGAGGGCAAGTAATAATTTATCGATTCTCAAGGATTGCAGGATCGAAGTATAACCAAGCACTGAAACATAGATACCGTACTACTATCTAGGTGAATCATAAAAGGATTTTGGTTTATCTAAACTAATTGATTTTAAAGTAGTAATAAAACAAAATGAACAATTAACGATTTTAGAAAACTGGTGAGAAAACAGGATTCCAGGGTAATCCACTTTGCATAATAATCAAACAACGTTTTCATGCAATTCAATCCCAATTTGATTTCCAGAGATGTGAGCGGTCGCAAATATGTTATCAGGTGATCCTCTCGGACTCTAAACCATAACATGGAAATAAAATACCTAGTGACTCCTCTCGGATGCGCAAAAAGAATTTTACTCTTGATAAAAACCTTAGATTTTAAACCCTTTAAAAGCTCAATTTCCTCTCGGACAATTATTCTAGTAAATCTAATTTATTTGCGTCATAAATGATAACCTAGACCTCTCGGTTCAAAAATTACCAATTCAAATCACAATTAATGGCCAGTTAATCACAATTCATGAAAATCCCAAATTAAATTAGAACATCAAAGGAAAAGGAACATTAAATTGCATAAACTGTTGAATGAATAAATACAAAGTTTCAAAACCCTAGAATCCACAAATGGGTTTA
>JAPKLW010000842.1:116500-176287 GCA_026898455.1 Plectranthus barbatus
CTCTTTATTAAATATACAATTCTTTACAAAAGCTTAATTAAGCTTGGCATTACATCCCCTCACCCTTATAAAATTTTCGTCCCGAAAATTATAAGTCTCCAAACAGTTCGGGATATCTCTCTTTCATCTTATCTTCCAGCTCCCATGTGGCCTCTTCTTGCCCATGATGGTTCCACAGTACTTTCACAAGTGGAATCGATTTATTCCGGAGCTCTTGCATCTTACGGTCTAGAATAGCCTGCGGCTGTTCCTCATACAGGAAATCTAGTTTTAAAACCACTTCTTCTTGGCGAATCACATGTCCCGGATCATAAACGTACTTTCTTAGTTGGGACACGTGGAATACATTATGGATGTTATCCATACTCGGAGGTAATGCTATCCGATAAGCTACTGGACCAATGCGCTCTAGAATTTCATAGGGTCCAATATAGCGCGGTCTTAGCTTCCCTTTCACCCCGAATCGCACTATCCCTCTGGATGGCGAAACCTTGAGGAATACCTTATCCCCCACTTCGAAGTATAACTCAGCTCTCCTTGAGTCGGCATAGGACTTCTGTCTACTCTGAGCTCCCTTGATTCTTTCTCTGATTTGTCGGACAATAGTGATCATATCATTCACTGCATCTGGTCCAATCACTTTCCGCTCTCCTACCTCATCCCAATACAGAGGTGAGCGACACTTCTTTCCATACAACGCTTCGTAAAGAGCCATCCCAATTGTTGCCTGATAACTGTTATTGTAGGCAAATTCGATCAGAGGCAAGATCGGTTCCCAGCTGCCTCCTTGGTCCAAGACTACTGTTCTTAGCATGTCTTCGAGGGTCTGGATGGTCCTTTCTGACTGACCATCTGACTGTGGGTGAAACGCCGTACTAAAGTTCAGGCGAGTCCCCATTTCCTGCTGCAAACTCTTCCAAAAATGAGATGTAAACTTTGCATCTCTGTCAGACATTATTGACTTCGGCACTCCGTGCAGTCTGACTATCTCTTGGACATATATCTGTGCTAGCTTATCTGATCCGTAGTTTACCTTAATCGGTAAGAAGTGCGCACTTTTCGTTAAACGATCCACTATAACCCATATCACCGTATTTCCTTTCTGTGACCTTGGTAACCCTGTTACGAAGTCCATGGTGATATGTTCCCATTTCCACTCAGGGATGTCTAACGGCTGCAACTTTCCATACGGCCGTTGATGTAAAGCTTTAACCTGCTGACATATCAAACACTTCTCTACATATAAGGCTACATCCTTCTTCATACCATCCCACCAGTACTTGGTTTTCAGATCTTGATACATCTTAGTACTTCCTGGGTGAGCGGTATATGGCGTATCATGTGCCTCACTTAAAATCTCATCCCTCAATTCCTCATAGTTCGGCACCAAAATTCTGTCCTTGAATAGTAGAGCGTTATCAGGTGCCTCTCGGTATTCTCCCATTGGCTTCGCTCTCAACTTCTGGCGCAATTTCTCAATCTCTGCGTCTCCCCTTTGTGCCTTGATTATCCTATCCCTTAAATCTGGTATCACTGTCAAAATTGCCAGATCACATCTCTTCCTTACTGCGGGTGATATTACTTCTAGACTAAGCTTTTCAAATTCCCCGATCAAGCTTTTCTCCCTTGTGAGCATACAGCCTAACTGAGTTTCTGATAAACACTCATTTTGTGCATTTTATTGATGTGGATTTGCTCACTTTTGACCTTAGATTGGACTACTACGTGGTGTTTTCATACATTACCCATATTCTTTTAAGAATTATTAAGTTTGGTCTGGTTTGTGGTTGTTTATGCAGATTTCACGCACATTTGAGCTGTTTACAAGGATTGAATGAGTGCCGTGGAGCCAATCGATGTTTGTTTGCATCAGGAAGAGGAAGAAGTGAGAAAAGACTGCGCCTAAATATGTTTTAGGCCAAAATTCAATGGAAACCCGTCCCGAAAGCAGTTTATGTTCAAAGAAACAGTCACAAATTCCTCCACACATGGAATTCGAGCTAATGGAGCATGCCAATAGATAGATCTTCGAGTTAGCTTTCCAATGCAACTGGAATCAGGTCAATCGGAGTTCGGGAGCGAAAGTTATGGCCAAAACCGTGAGACTGCGCAAGTCGTAACGCAACCGGCGACCCGGTTGCATAACCGGCGACCCAGTTTACGCAACCGGCGACCCGGTGGAATATACGGCGACCTGGTGGGTTGCGCAATCAGATCGCCGGTTGCGCAAAAATGCCTATGTGCTTCGAAACATGATCGGCGACCCACATACGCGACCGGCGATCGCCGTTCGGGTAATTTCGCTCGCCGGTTGTGTAAGTTTGACGTATTCTGACGAATCTGAAGCCCAAAATTCATATCTTTTGGAGATTTAAAAAGCCCCATCTATAAATAGGAGATCCCTGAACGTGAATAAGTTCTTTTTTCCATTTTTCTGAAACGAGAAGCATAGGATTGAGAGCAAAAGCAGGGGAACTTGAAGAGCACTCCAGGAATCGAAGATTGAAGACCCCGAGTTTTTAATTTCTATGTTTCCTGTTCTTGTGACTCTTTATCTTTCTGTTTTTCTAGAACTTAGCATGACTGGCTAAGTTTATTCATGGATTCTAGGGTTTGAAGCTTTGTATTTATTCATTCAACAATTTATGTAATTCAATGTTCCTGTTCCATTGATGTTCTAATTTTATTTGGGATTTTCATTAATTGCGAGATACTGGCCATTGATTGCGATTTGAATTGGTAGTTTTTGAACCGAGAGGTCTAGGTTATCAATTAAGATGCAAATAAATTAGATTTATTAGAATAATTGTCCGAGAGGAAATTGAACTTTTAAAGGGTTTTGAAATCTAAGGTTTTTATCAAGAGTAAATGTCTTTTGTATGTCCGAGAGGAATCTTCTGATCTTTTATTTCCACGTTATGGTTTAGAGTCCGAGAGGATCACCTGATAACATATTTGCGATTGCTCACATCTTTGGGAATTAAATTGGGATTGAATTGCATGAAAAGTTGTTTGATTAATATGCAAAGTGGATTACCCTGGAATCCTATTTTCTCACAAGCTTTCTAAAATCAGTAATTGATCTTTATTTTATTTTTGCTTTAAAATCATTGCTAGTTTAAATAAAAACCAAATCCCTTTTCTGATTCGCCTAGATAGTAGTAAGGTATCTATGTTTTAGTGCTTAGTTATATTTCGAGCCTGCAGTCCTTGAGATTCGATAAATTATTACTTGCCCTCTGCAGTGGTCTGTACACTTGCAGCTTTAGTGCGTTGCGAAACGCGCTATCAGTTTCTCCTTTCCTGCTCAAGGCGTCTGCTACTGAATTAGCTTTTCCCGGGTGATAATTGATTGTCAAGTCGTAATCATTCACGAGTTCTAGCCATCTCCTTTGCCTCATATTCAGATTCTTTTGTTCGAAGAAGTACTTCAAACTCTTATGGTCCGTGAATATGGCGCATTTCACCCCATAGAGATAGTGTCTCCAGATCTTTAGCGCGTGAATTACGTCCGCTAACTCCAAATCATGAGTTGGATAGTTCACTTCATGCGGTCTTAACTGCCTTGACGCATACGCTATCACCTTTCCGTCTTGCATCAACACGCATCCTAGCCCATTCTTCGAAGCATCAGTGTAAACTTCGAAGTTCTTATCTGGCTCTGGTACAGCTAGAACTGGCGCAGTTGTCAACAACTGTTTCAACCTCTGGAAACTCTCTTCACATTCCTGTGTCCAATCAAACTTAACATTCTTCTGTAGTAACTGAGTCATCGGCTTCGCAATCTTCGAGAAGCCTTCGATGAATCTCCTGTAATAGCCTGCTAAGCCCAGAAAACTATGAATTTCATTTGGCGTATTTGGTGATTTCCAGTCCATCACTGTCTGAATCTTGGCTGGATCTACCTTAATTCCGTCTGCCGAAATGATGTGACCCAAGAATGTCACTTCTCTTAACCAGAATTCACACTTGCTCAATTTGGCATACAACTTCTCATCTCTCAGAGTCTGTAAAACTGTTCTCAGATGTTGCTCATGCTCGACTTCACTCTTCGAGTATATCAGAATATCATCTATGAATACCAGAACAAAATTGTCCAAATATGGATGAAATACCCGATTCATTAAATCCATGAATACTGCAGGAGCATTCGTAAGTCCAAACGGCATTACTACAAACTCGTAGTGACCGTATCTTGTTCTGAATGCTGTCTTTGGAATGTCCTCCTTCCGAATTCTCAACTGATGATAACCCGATCGAAGATCGATCTTAGAAAACACTTTAGCTCCCATGAGCTGATCGAAAAGATCATCGATTCTTGGTAATGGATATCGGTTCTTTAGCGTTAACTTGTTCAATTCTCTGTAGTCAATGCACATACGCATCGATCCATCCTTCTTCTTTACGAACAAAACCGGTGCACCCCATGGTGACACACTCGGCCTAATATAGCCCATATCCAACAACTCTTGAAGTTGGACTTTCAGTTCTTGTAACTCCTTCGGGGCCATTCGGTACGGTGCTTTGGATATTGGTGTTGCTCCCGGTTCCAAGTCAATGGTGAACTCGACCTGCCTGTCCGGCGGCAATCCTGATAGTTCCTTAGGAAACACATCCTCAAATTCCCTCACAATTGGAACGTCTTGTACTGTCAGCTCTGGCTTCTCTTCTCCTTCCAGATATACTAAGAAGGCTAGATTTCCTGTCTTGCGCAACATCTTCGTTGCCTGAATCGCAGAGATTACTGGCACTCTCTGTCTCCTCTTGAATCCATGTACAAAAGCTTCCTCATTCCCTTGCTAAGGAATGATCACTCTTCTCTCGTGACATAAGATCGTCGCCCTGTTTTCCGACAACCAATCCATTCCTAGGATTATGTCTACGTCCTGTATATCCAAAACATTCAACTCTGCTACTAGAATTTCATTCTCGTTCATCTTGATTTTCAAGTCTCAGCACGATAAAGTAGAAGTAGTTGTTTCTCCTGAAGGTATTGCTACATTCAAGTCATGACTATTCTTTTCTACCTTAAGTCCTAGTGCCTCAACGCATGCAGATGAAATGAATGTATGCGATGCTCCAGTATCAAACAATACCATGACAGGTATATTATTAATGCATCCCATACCTGCCAGGTTACCATCATCTTGATTCCCGTCCAATGCATAGGCCCGGGCTCTCCTCTGCTGACCATCACCGCCCTGTTGGTTCCCTTCCTGGTTCCTAGGTGGCGCCTGATTTCCCTGCCTTCCACCTCCTCTATTACCAGCATTTCCTCTCCATGGCTGGCGGTGTCCCCTGATGGCTCTCAGATGCTGATTGGGCGGCCTCTGGAAATTCGGACGATTTCCTTCTCTAGCTTGGGGAGTGGGACACTGATAAGCAAAGTGTCCTAGGCCGTTACAGTTAAAGCACCTAATCTCTCCCCGCCGACAATCCCCTGGGTGTCTCTTCCCACATCTCGGGCAGTTCTGCTGGCCCATCTCCCTCTGATCACGCCTAGGAGCTTGTTGAGGATTCTGCCTCTGGAAGTTTTGCTGCCGTCCCTGGTCATAGCGTTTTTGATTGCCCTGACCCTGCACAAATTGCCTCGGCGGCTCTTCGAACTTCCTCTTCTGATTCGAGCCTGAAGCCTGCGCCTCCTGCGTTCCCCATGCGGGCATCTTCTTCATATTTTTGGACGCTTCTATGTCCAAGGCATGACCCAATAACTCCTGGTAACTCAACCCTTTCATGGTTGCTAGCTGTGTGCGAATTTCCTCGCACAATCCGTCTCTAAACTTTTCTGCCATCTTTTGTGGCGTGTCTGCTAGATGCGGAGCTAATTGCAGTAACTCACCAAACTTGGTGTCATATTCTTCCACGGTCAACCTGCCCTGCTCAAACAAAAAGAACTCTACCGTCCTCTCCTTCGGGTACTGTCTCGGAACATATTTTTCAAAGAAAGCTTCCTTGAATTCCTCCCAGCTGATGTTGTCCCTTTGTGCTGGAGCAATAGACTTGGCATAGGTCTCCCACCACCTATCTGCCTTCCCCTTAAGTTGATAAGACATGCAGTTTATCTTTTCCTCCTCTGAACATCTCATCTGCTTAAAGATCTTCTCGAGCTCTCTTATCCAATCCTCTGCAGCTGAGGGTCCTCCTGTTCCGTCAAAAGTTGGAGGGTGCTGCTTCCTGAACGTTTCCACCCACATAACCGATGGAATTTCTGGTACAATTCCCTGAGGTGGCTGATTTTGTCCTTGCTGCCCTGCAGCATTCTCCTCGTCGGATATAATTTCAATATTATCATGCTCCTGATTCATGGGATTTTCTTCCCAGAGTGGTTCTTCATATGCAGGTTGTGGAATAGCCCTTCCACGACCTCGGCCTCTCTGGCCTCTACCTCTTCCTCTACCTTGGTCGATAAATTCCATTACTTCTACTGCAAAACAACACTCATTAATCAAACTCACAGCATTCTAATCATAAACATACTCATAATATTCTGAATCACACGATTCATTCACTACTCACTCAAAGCTCGTAAATAATCAATACCACATTTCAAATCCAAATACTTCCATACAGAATCATCAAATATCACAATTAGCCCCACTCATCACCATTCGATATAACTGAAATAAGTCCCAACAAAAGTAAAGTTCAGAAATGATCAAATCTCAATCTCCAACCACAACATGATAATACATAAAGTACAACAATCGAAATCAAATGTCCAACTTTGGAACAAATCAGTCCGCCAACTCCTCGCAACTCTCAGTCGGACCCCTCGGATGGGTCCTCCTCCTTCTCGTCATCCTCTCCCTCCATCGGCATCTTACCCCGATCCTGAGCAATCCTCCTCCTCCTCTCACGACTGCTCTCCGTGTCGCTGGACAGACAAATAGGTGCCCGCTGCGTCCCCTAGTTATGGGCGATCCCATATCCTCCGAACATATCCTCGTACCCGCTAGTAGTCTGCCTCGGCCACATATCGCCGTCGGCCATGTCATGATCCGGCTGAACTCCGCTAGGTCCTCCCAGATCCTGCTGCGGCTGCTGAACTGATGGTGCAGGTATATCCTGACACCCATAAAGCAAAGTCGGATCCTGCTGCGGTGGTGGGTACTGAACTGAGGCAGTAGCGAAATCACACCACGCATAGGGATCATACGGTACCCCCTGATATGACCCATGCTGTGACCCCTGCTGTGATCCGTGCTGCGACCCATGCTGTGATCCCTGCTGGGTCTGCGCATAAGCTGCCACGGGCGTACTCGGTATAGGGCGTACCCTCGGGTGTGATGTGGATGCAAATGCATCTAATGTCGGGGATGGTGCTGGTGGCAAAGACGGTGTCCACTGCGGCGATGACTGCTGCAAGGCTGCCTGATAGTCCACAAAACCTGAAGATCCTACCGGATCAAAGTGAGGTCCGACTGATCCTCCTGATCGGTGCTCAGATGGTATCAACATCTGTGCTATGGATGAAGAGGCGCGTCTAGGTCCTGCCTGCGGCGCCTCGCCTGTCGCTGACGCCTGCGTGCTCCACGAGGATGCTGGTGAAGCACCCTCCACCAGAACTACCTCCTGAATCAGTGCTGCTATGAACTTCAGGTAACTCCCTCGGGTACCTGCCTTCTGATTACGGTGGGTTCTAGCCAGCTCCAAAGTCCGAGAGACCCACCTAGACGGCATCAGCTCCGTGGTCCTCTCCATCGCCTCCGCATCATTAATGCCCTGCCCTCTAGCCTGTCTCCATAAGCTCCAATAATCCATCAAAGTGCCAGACAAGTTCTCCTCCTCAAAAGGTGTGGCGTTCCTAAAACGAAAAGCAGCACTCCTAGGGCTCATCTGTCACGGCAAAATAATAAACGATCAGTCCAAGGTAACATAACATCAATACGCGCAGTTTGGTGTCTCGGTCATCTGTCAGTCTCCGATACACCGTGCCGAGGGTCTAAACGAATCCTCGCGCTAAAACACACTCACCCGAGTCTCGACTAACATGCCAGGCTCCTTGTGCATTCTGCACACTTACCAAATTCTGGATTTTCCAGTCCACAGAAATTTTCAATTTCTCAGCAATGTCAAAGTTCTAGGTTCAATTATTACTCAAGCATACTCACCTCATTCCTTCAATTGTCAAATCCTCATTATCAATCAAGTAAATGCCTTCTCAAGGCCCACAGTTAGTTCATCAGTTTTGTTCATATCAATCCTTCTCCCCCCTTCCATCAATTATTCATCTAGAGCTCATTATTTTCTAGCACATCTATAGCCATATTATCGAGGTTTTAAAGCTTGCAATTATTCGACATCTCATAAATCAGTTCAAATTCAGTTCAACTTCCAAGAAAAGGTCACCCTGCGGTGCCAAATAAACTCCACACTTAAATTTTAAACATCAAACTTTTCAATTCAACACTTCCACATCAGTTCAAATCACGTAAACAATTTCGGTGTTAGCATTCATGCTCAACACAAAATAAATCAAGTTCAACTCAGTTCAAAATCATAGCAATTCAACTCCTTATTCCTCCTAAGTTTCACTTTCCCTTCAAACTTTCAAATAACCCTCAAACGTTTGAAATGTTTTCATACTACTCAAATCTTACTGTAATTGCAAGCTGGGAAACTTTTAAATTAAATAACTTTAAAACATACCTCAGGTAGCGCAGGATGGAGTAGGGTGTAAGCACGAACGATCACTTCCACGGATTTCTCCAAAACATTTAAGACTCGAAGTTTTCAAGAATTTTGAAATCCTTTCAAAAGTTTAAAAACATCGCTCTGATACCACCTCTGTAACGCCCCCAACTGACCTTCCCAATTTGGGGCCACGTTACATTGATGTTTCAGGTTTTGTCAAACACACTTCAGTAAATAATAAGCGGAAGACTTTATCTTAATCAAAATATAAAAGTATTCAACATAAGTACTTCGAGTCAAGATTTAAATAACAGTATTCAAAAGATACATAAATCAAGGGAAGGAAAGTTCAGAGAGTGTAGCAGCGTGTGTGTAGCGTGATGGTGACATGTATATGAAGATAAATGTCACAGGATCTCTTATTTCTTTAAATACAAATAATTTATTCCGCCTGCTTAAACCTTGCTACTCCCATCCATGCCGCTAACCTGCACATTTTAGAAATAACGCGAGGGCTGAGTACTTTCGTACCCAGTGAGAAACATGCCGAAAACATACTTTAGGTAAGAACATGCTATGCAACTCACACAGATAGACATGGGGTTTTGTTGAAAAGATCCATGCTATCTAAAACATTTTATTTTGGGTGCTATGTTATTATATTTGTTTCGGTGTTGTAACTGGAAGCTGGCCTACTTCCTAGTTACGATGATTCGTAAGGAATGATTTAACATTCTACCTACAATCATTTAAGTGCACTAATCTCGGTTTGTTCTTCGAGATCCGATCGTATTATATACTTCATTCACTTCCTCATAGGGTTTAAGGTCGCACACCATTTCACCCATCATATCTTTCCTTCGGGTTTAAGGTCGCATACCATTTCACCCATCATATCTTTCTTTCGGGTTTAAGGTCGCATACCATTTCACCCATCGTATCTTTCTTATTGCTAATAAGAGTAGCGCATGTACGGAGGGTACATGGTTCTTGTCTTATTAGTGTTATCTCTCTGTTAATAATTAATTAGCAGAGGGCAGATATAATAGCACAAAACATGCATAGCAGTCTCATTTAAATCAAAACATTTTAACACATTTTGAAAAGAAAAGCACACGTTTGATTTTATACTGAAATAGTTTCCCCACCTCGTTAACAGCTTAGGCTAGTTGTCTCTTGCTAGAATGAGCTTGAACAGATCCTTGCTTTCAATCTCCTGCAATCGAATAGGGTTCTCGAGTCAATACGATATATCTAAGACAATACATCTTAATCGTAAATAAACAGGACTCGAAGGAACTAGAATAGATCGACAACTTGTAATAACTCAAGCCTCTGTGTCGACCGACAGGGCTCTGTGTCTGTCGACATAACCCTGGTCGACACGGCTCAATCGATCGACACCACTCGGTCGACATAATGGGTGTCGTCTTTTCCTGTCGATCGACATGACCTCCGTCGACCGACAGGTGTGGTTCGATATCCTCCCCTTGTCGAACTCCCTGTCGATCGACACACCTCCTGTCGATCGACATGTTCGACTCGACTCAACCCCCTGAATCGACCTTCCCTGTCGATCGACACACCTCCTGTCGATCGACAGGTTTGACTCGACTCATCCCCATGGATCGATCCTCCCTGTCGATCGACATGATCTCTGTCGACCGACAGAGGTCGTCTCCCTCATGGGTTCGCCGGAGCTGAACCTGCAACTCGCAAAATCTCGCGATTCCTTCGGCCGATGACACATGCAATTACATATTCCGACTCCCTAGACTGTAAGGAACACGAATATACCAACTAGACACGAAAATACGAGGAAAATTGGGGACGCCAATTACCTCGCCGGAGCTCTTCCACGTGCGGCGGCGACCAAGGTTTTCCGGCATCCAAATCGAGCTTTCTCTACAGCCGAACGTTCCCTACACAATGGGGATCCCAAATCTACGGTCAAATTACCGGAATTTGGCCGGAACAACAAGATATTCAAAAATCGCCACTTAGATACTCACCTCAACTTCAACCTCCGATATCTTCCTCGTCTCTCGTCCCCTCGAAGTCCACGAATAGTCAAAACAAAGCTCTGCTCGAGAGCTAACAGATGGTGGTGGTCACTGGCCGGAATACCGCCGGAATCGGTCGGGAATCGCGTCGGAAAAAGGCTGACGGGTTTGGGTGGAAGGGGAGAGCTTCTCACTCTTCTCTCTCTCTAGAATATAAAATAAGGTGGAAAAAGTATATACTATAATTTCCAGCCTATAAATATACTTCTCATTATATTATGTATATAATACATAATATTAAGCATATACATATCTCTATGTACATGATTATGAAGTTGGATTAAATTTCCAAAAATTCTCCAATTATCAACATAATCCTTCAAGATCAAATATAATCAACTCACATAATTCTCTTCCGTCAATAATTTCCAACTCAACACATGATTAAATTCTCCAACCTTATTCCTACCATCCCATTCAAATAATTTCAAATGCTTCACAAACACTAGAATTCTCCTCTTTATTAAATATACAATTCTTTACAAAAGCTTAATTAAGCTTGGGGCATTACACATATATATTAAGAAAATAATATATAGCTATTGTTTTGATTTAGAAACTAATATAAGACTTAAAAAATATAATTTAACAAACTAATCTAAATAAATAAAATATATGTCAATATAATATCAAATATATATACTATAAATATAATACATTACATGATGTATATATTATTATACAACTTTATAAATTATATATTTTATAAATTTATACAGTTTGCCTAATAAGAACAAAATAAAATTTAATACTATTTATATTTTATAAATTTATAGGGTTTGCCTAATAAGAATAAAATAAAATTTAATACTATTTTAATATGAATAATTAAAATTCCCACGCATTGCGTGGGGTGCAATACTTGTATTTATTAAAACAGAACCATAAACAATATATAGTAAATTTAAGTTTCATTAATGGTTCATTAAATGAACTATTTAGTTAATTAATAATGTAGTGAATGATTCCATATATAATAACATTACAATTATATAATGTTATATTACTTTATTATATATTGTTATATATTTGAGAAAATTTTCAAATTAAATTATTTTTGTAGTAATTATCAGATTATATTACAATTTATTTTAGTTTAATATATTTTATAAATATATAAATTATATATTATTTTATTTTTAAAAATATAAATATATAACATATAAAACTTTCATTTGTTTTTTATTTTTAGAATTTAATATATTTCAACAACTAAATTAGGCTTATTGTGATAATTGGATTGATTAGAATCTAATCTCATATAAAGTTTAAAAAAATGTAAAAATATTAAATCTATATATACCTAAAAGCAAAACCCCACCCCAAAAGTTTTCCCCCCAAAAATTCTTTCCTAAAAAAAATCATAATATATTAGGTAAGTAAGTTAAATATGACAAGTATACAAATATAAATAATTAGCATTTCTAATTACAAATTATTACATTCTAATTATTTATATGTATTTATATATGTGATTTTTATAATTATACTTTTTATTTATGCTTACATAAAATAATTATAAAAAAAATTCTTCCCACTTAAAAAAATTATATTAATAATTTTATCGTATATTGAGCATATTATTAAGCATAATATAATAAAAAAGTATTTTTATGTTTCATGTTTATATATATATATATATAAACATGAGTAAACATATAAGTATTGTAAATTGTTTTTTGTTAATGTCACATTTTCGCTTGGATAAACACATAAAATATTAATTAATGATCTAATATCATAGATTTATTTTAATAAAAATAATAATTTGAGATCAAATACAATCCCTACCAAAAAAACAAAAAAGATAATATCGAAGAGAAATACGATTTGTGCTAAAAAAAGATAGTATTAATTAGTTCATTGTGTAAATATTAAAAAAATTATTATTTCATATTTGTTGGATAAATTGCATGTTCATCTATAAATACTATTACTTTATATGAAAATTTTACGCAATTTACATATTTATTTACATGTCTACCTACAACTAAAAACAAAACCCCTCCAAAAAGAAAAATTTATTCCTCAAACAAATTACCTAAAGTAAAATTATATAATATATTGAAACAAATTATAATTTACAATTTATTAATGCACGGTTTATCAATATGGTAACTAACTAATTAGCTTAATTAAATAATCGTAATCAATGGGCTAATTTTGCGTTGATTTTAATATTTTAGATTGTTATATATTAGTATAAATAGTTGGGGTATTGAGTGTATAACCCTCACAATATGTTCGTCATTTGACTCTTTAGAGATTCTTTCATTTTTTTCATTCAGACTACTTTCATTATTCCGGTGGATGTAAGATGTTTTATAGCTACGTTGATCATATCTTATTTAGTTTTATTACATTTATAGTCAATGTATATTTGTTGTAGTTTTGATTTTCCCCACGGTTTATTAGGAGTTTTTCATCAATTATTCATATGTGTATTTCTCTTGCTTAATTTGTAATCTTTTTTAATGAAATATATTTTATAGGTGTTTTACGATTTATCATATTTTGCCATTTTCATTGTTAATTATATCCTACACGAGGGAATTCTCATTTTCAGCTTCATACATTTGGGTTGGAATCTCTAAGGGTGGCCAAATTGAACCAGTAAGGAATGATACATCTAAGAATTGGATTTGTTGTACGTTTTTTTATCTTTACATTTTTATTATTTTATATTGTATGGGTACTATCAATTATCAAAGATGAAATTATATAGAACTCTCTTCTTACATGAATGTCAACATTTTTTGCACGGTGCCAACGTTTGCATTTTTATATATTTTTTATCATATATATTAGTATATACATTTTCTTTATTTATTATTTCAGTTCAATATAATGATGTCATATGTATCCCAAATGAACAAAACCAAAATGTTATGTGATGCAAATTATAAGGAAAATGTCCACAATCATTGCAAATTGAGAAAATGAAATAATGTAATGGCAATTTAAATGCAAATCACAAGCTTAAATTTTGATTATTATTAAATTGGATGTTATTAATGTGGGCATCCTGAAGCTCTATAAATATCAACATGAAAAATCACAATTTATTCATACTTCTCACAAACGTGAGGCACTAAATTTCTCTATCCGGTCATTTGTGCAACTCATGCGATGTTGTGCAAAAGAAGCAATATTTTGTTTAATATGATATGACAATTGTAACGCCCCCATCTGACCTTCCCAATATGGGGCCACGTTACATTGATGTTTCAGGTTTTCGAAGTGTAATTCAAATAAACAATGATAGAAAGACTTTACATTAAAACATAAAATAGTTCAACCGTTAAGAAATCCTTCGAGTCTGGAAATAAAACAGAGTTTCAGTCATTAAAGCATTAAAAAGGGAAGGGATTTTCAGAGTGTGTAGCAGCGTGTGTGTAACGTGGTGGTGACATGTATATGGTGATACATGTCACAGGATCTGTACATTTCTCAAAAGCACACTAAATCTCCTTCTTCTTCTGCTTACACCTGCTACTTCCATTCCTGCTGCTTAACCTGCACGATTTAGAAATATCGCGAGGGCTGAGTACTTTCGTACTCAGTGAGAAACATGCCAAAAACATACATTATATACGAAACATGCTATGCAACACACACAGCTAAACACGGGGTTTTGTTGAAATAAACCGTGCTAGCCAAAACATTTTACTCACACACCCGTTATTTTAGTGTTGTCATATCTGTTCGGTTTTGTAACTGGAAGTTGGCCGGCTTCCGAGTTACGATGATTAGTTAAGGAAGTATACATACAATCTACTGTCATCTAAAGTGCACTAGTCTCAGAAATCCATTTTTGAGACTCGATCGCTTATTATTCATCACTTAATTCTCCATCATCAATCTCATTCACAATTCCACATTCAAGTATAACAAATTCCACCTTATATCTTCCAATTCAAGTATAACAATTCCACCTTATCTCTTCCAATTCAAGTATAACAAAGTCCACCTTATCTCTTCCAATTCAAGTATAACAAATTCCACCTTATCTCTTCCAATTCCCATCATATGGAGTCGCTACTCCAAATGTATTAATTGAGTTCTAGCGTAGTTATGAGAGTCTGGTTCCAACTCAATAGTTATTCTCTCTTATCGTTGGGAAACGATAGAGGACAGATACGATAACACAAAACAAGCATAGCAGTTTCATTTTAAAGCAAAACAGTTTGTACACATTTTGAAAAGGAAATACGCATTTTGTTTTTATAGTTGAAATAGTTCCCACCTGATGTTTGGCTTTAGTTATAGATGTTTTCCGCTAACTTGAGCTCACTCCTCCGACTTTCAACCTCCTACAATTAATCAAGGTTCACCAAATTAGGACGAACGATCTAGGACATTAACGAGTTCAATTAGAATCGGATAATCATCTCATATTTTCCTCAATCCTAATATAATTCTCATAATTCCTTTCAATCGCACTCGACATCGTCATACTCGTAATCCAAAACCGAACACTTATGAAATCATATTTTCATGCTTAACATGCTTTCCATTTCATATATTAAACTTAGGGGTTGAAAGGATTCGAAAAGGAATGAAAAATAGCTCAAAACCAAATTTTATATTTTAAGGTCGCAGCCCATCCCGACCGGAATGAGTCCGTCCCGACCGGGATGGACAATTTTCCAAAAATTTCCTCTGGCCGTGCTTCATCCCGAGCGGAATCCATCCCATCCCGAACGGGATGGTCCTGCTCCTGCACGCCATTTCGCTGCGACTCATCCCGAGCGGGATGCTTCCGTCCCGTTCGGGACGCGTCGTCTTCTCCGACGAACTCGCCGGTTTCCACCCTGAAACTCGACATATCTACCATTCTAACCAACCGATTACACATGCAATCCCATATATCAACTCCCCAGACCACAAGGAACACGATTCTAGCCTTCAAAACATGAATTTAATCACCAAAACGAAGGGTGAAAAATGCTCACCGGAAAACTCCTCTCACGGCGGCGGCACTTGATTCCGGCAACCAAATCGACTTTCCAAGCTACCCGAATGCTCTCTACACGATGGGGAACACGAATCTAATATCAAAACATGGATTAATGGCCGGAAAATCGAGATTCAAACAATTAAATTCAAAATCGCACAAAACCACCCACCTCAACTTCTCTCTTCGATATCTCGGCCGCTCCTCGTCCTCTCGGAGCCCACGAGTACTCAAAATGAATCTCTCGACGAGAGCTATCAGCTGGTGGTGGTTAATCGCCGGAATGACACCGGTGGTGGCCGGAATTTGGTCGGACAGGGAGGGTGACGGGCTTGAGGTGGGGGAAAGGGATTTTCTGAAAACTTGCACTCTCTCTCTCTAATTGTGATATAGAATATGGTATAAAAGCTTATTCTATCAACATTTCTACTACTTATACTCCTCATAACATATGGTTGAAATCATGATATGATTACTCATATAATATGATTACTTAATTAATCATATTATACACATACTTAGGTGTATAATTGAAATTCCAGGACCATACATGTATAACCTCCAAAATTAATTCCTCCAATACAACATAATATCCGTAATTTCCTTTAATTCTCTCAAATTATGAACATACGACTTCATTCCAAATCTCTAAAATTCAAATAAATCACTCCCCATAAATTCTCATTTGAGATAAACTCATTGTTACATCCAAACTTATTTAGACAAGATTACAATTTAAGCACGGGGTATTACAACAATTCTATTTGAGAGCGAAGGTGTGCCACTACATATTTTATAGGAGTTACATTTTTGTGTAGTTTTATTATTTTTAAGCGATATGTTGTAAGTAGATTAAGATATTTTTAATGTAGCTTTAGTTGTTATTGAATTATAGTATTTGTTTTAATTATTTGTAGTTTATTAACTTTTTAGTTTAAATAATGTTTTCTTTTTTTTACTCGAAATTGTATTGGTATGATTATATGCAATGAAAAATATTATTAGGGAAATAAGATTAATTTTTTGCCAGACAATCTATTACTGACATGGTCTTCCCTTATCGGGCAAAATACAGTAGTCATAATTTCCGAATCCAATCGTTTACTTTGTAAAGATGTTAGAAATTTTTAATAGTTATTCTTGCTAAAATATGAATTAAGATTTATTACTATGTATTTTATTTGATTTTTAAAAATGAAAATCAAAATCTTCTGAAAACTGAAATCTATATAATGGTAGAATCATTTCTATAAATATTTCCCCCCAAAACATACCTACTAAATATAGTAATATGTTATTTTAGGTAGTTAAATAATTAAAAATAATATGGTAATTATGTAAATAATATAATTATAATTAATTTACTATACATATACCAATAAATAATATTATATTTCAATTATGTTTTTAATATTTAAATTATTTTTGATAAAATAATTAAATACAATATTATAATAAAGAGAAGATAAAACAATTCTTCTACATATGAATATAAAAAAAAGGTATGGAAAAATATTTTAAAAAACTTTTTTATATATTTCGGTATTAGAAAATATAATTATATGGGGTGACACCATGAAAATACTGCAATAAAGCCTTAATTATTCCTATGATATAAAAAAAAAATTATTTGACCATTAGTAGATTTAACGAAGTCTGAAGAATAAAATATAACAACCAATCAATAATTTTTTTAACTCTCTTAATAAATCTCTCCAAGCAACTAACTTTTAAAAATAAAGAAGTGAGAGAAAAGGGAGAGATACATGCACCAAAACAATAGAGGATGATAATAAAAAATAAATAAATGAAAGGGAGAATAAAGGCGATGGGAAGGGAGTAAAAACTAAAAATGGAAAAAAAGGAATAAAGAAAGAAAAAGTAAAAATGAAAGTTTCAGATATATATAGTTTAACTAAAAAAATCAGGTTAATAGGTCTTAGAGGTATAATTAACATACATTGGTCAAATTTTATTAATATTATTGAAAAAAAATTATATATGAAGACTTAGATTAAAAAATTGGGATTAATTTCTATATTTTTATTTTTATTCAAATATCTCATCATGTATATTTTATATAAACATATTTTGAGAAACAATAATTTTATTTCCTTTAATGTAGTTTTGATAATATCGTATTTTGAGATGATAATTAATTAAACTATAAAATAAGAAAAAAATAACAGGTTAAAACTCTAAAGTGTATTTATATGTAAGGTGAAGAGAAAGAGAAGATATAATGTTAAATGAGTGTGTTACCATGAACAAGATATGACACAAATAATGATAAAATGTATTGTATGTGTTGATATAAAAAGAATAAGAGATTGAAAATAATTAATATGAATATAAATAAATCAAGAACATTTTAATATAGTTTCAATGATAAACTTAAGAAATATAATGTAATACAAGAACATGCACTATTAAGATAATTGAAGTTAATTTATTTTAATATCAAGAGTAAATTTATATTTTTTATGTCATAAATATTTTTTTGAGTAAATATGATAGAAATATTTAATATTATTAATATTGATGAAAACGATAAGTAAATGAGGGGTCATCAAATCTTAAATCCAAATGTGTATGAAAGAGAAGAAAAGTGATGGTGAGATATGTATCTTCCCAATCTCAAAGTGCTTAATGGTTAATTGTCATGTGTTTGAGAAAAGAAATGGACATACCTCCCCATTTAAATAGTATACCAAAATTTTAAGAAGTGTGTATAGAGAGAGATTAAAGAAGACAAATACAAATATTAACCAATTGTGATCATTTGAGTAATTTAAATCATAAGATTTAATTGACTGACAAATTAATGTAATGTCCAAGATCGATCAATTTTAATATCGGATTACTACATAACACATAATAATTAAAATTGATATAATTTATAATAAATTATCAATAAAAATATATATATTCTGCGCATCGCGCAGGCAGCAATCTAGTTACATATAAAAATAAAAACGCAAGAATTCGTATCTAATTGTCCATGATATTTATAAAGATTTATAAAAATAAAATAATACATTACTTAATTTATGCATCAATTAATTTAAATAAAAATCAATCAACTAATTTAAAATAATCAATTAAAAATATTAATTACAAAATCAATGTAAATACCAATATATATTAAATTAATAAATAATTTTATGTAGTAATACACAATCAATAAATTATAATAAATATAATTTCATGCATCGGGCGAGTGGTTTACAAACTTTTACCTCTGCAATTAGACATGGGTGGGGTATCTTATGGTAAATTATCAAATGTTGTTATGAAAAAAAAAAAAAAAAAAAAAAAAGCAGGCCTTAGTTTCGATGAAAAAATAGTTAAAATTAAAAAAAAAAGGAAAGAAACCAACCAAAAAATGAAGGATTTCTGATAAACCCCCGGTTGACTCGGAAATCCAACTCAGTAATTTATTTCTTAATTTTCAGAAAATTGGGGAAAATAGGGCAACTAGAATGTTTGAGAGCATTGGGGTCGGGTCGTGAATTTCATCTGCCTCAATTCTTGACATCATCCACCGGGACAACGCCGATCGTTGCACCACCGTTTCAAACTCGAGGCATAGTTTCACTTCATGTTCATGCTTCCTTAAATTTCCTAAAAGAAAACAAGAAATACGTGCTGTAATTACGTCTCTCGAACTTAACTTTTGTAGCCGGGGAATCTTTCTTTGCTGTAATCGGATCGTCTGTTTCTACAGTCGTTGATCTAAAATGCTACATTTTTTTCTTTCGTTGCTGAAATTTGCGTGATTTAATTTGTTTCTTAACGAAATTGTGATGTTTTTAGGCAGGCTGTAGTCTACTTTTTGGTGTTTTATGCGTTCAAGAATGTTGCAATCTTTTGCGGGGGATAATTGCATTATTTATATAATTTGTCTCTTTCTGGGGGAAGAGAGCGTTAATCTACATGTACCTGTGAAAAGATTTTTATTCTGTTTCAATTTCTCCTTTTATTGTATGATTCAGATCTGTCTAGAAAAACAACTTCTGGCAATATTCGTAACATAAATAAATTTTCTTGAAAATGCTTCACTAAATGGTAACTTTCGCAACTTGTGATGAATTTGTACAAGTAATTAGTAACTGACGGTAGATAAATCCATGCCATCTTGTATGCTTGTTGATAGAGTGAGTAAATATGTTGTTTTCCCCCTACAATCAGGTGGGGAGACGTTTTGGTAAGAATATCTTGCTTTCATGGATCCAGTAACCGACGACCAATTAGATTTTGGAGACGAAGAATATACGGGAAATCAAAAGATGCATCATCAGGGTGGAGCTATACCTGCGCTTGCTGAAGAGGAAATGATAAGTGAGGAGGATGAATATGATGACCTCTACAATGATGTTAACATTGGAGAAGGTTTCCTGAAAATGCAGCGTTCAGAGACACAAATGCCTTCCGGGGTGGGAAATAGTGGATTTCAAAGCTCAAAATCTATTGTTTCTGGAACTCGACCGGAGCCAGTGATCTCACAAGAGGTGAACAATGCTCATGTTTCTAATGAGGGAAATTATGCTGCTACTGCAGTTCAATTTCCCGAGCAGAAGAGTAGCTTACCATCCTCTGGGGGACCGGTGCAGGCCATGGATGCTTCTCAAAGGGGAAGGCTCCCCGAAATGGCACATAATTCTCAAGCCGGGCATTTGGGATTTCAAAGTTCAGCAAATATGCCCCATAAGACTTCTGCAGATCGTATGGACAATTCAGAAAAGGTAATTGGTGAGTCTGCACCTTTGATGTACCCTAATATGGCTAGCACAAAAGGTGTTCCACATATTCCACCTAATCAGATTAGTTCTAGTGCAAATGTTAATGTAAACCGCTCAATGGACGATGACTACATGGTTCGGCCATCTATAGAAAATGGAAACACTATGCTGTTTGTTGGAGAATTACATTGGTGGACGACAGATGCTGAGATTGAAAGTGTGCTCATCCAGTATGGGGCAGTCAAGGAGATTAAGTTCTTTGATGAAAGGGCTAGCGGTAAGTCCAAAGGTTATTGCCAGGTTGAGTTTTATGATCCTGCAGCAGCCTCTGCTTGTAAGGAAAGTATGAACGGTCACATGTTTAATGGGAGAGCTTGTGTGGTGGCATTTGCCACTCCTCAGACGATAAAACAAATGGGTTCTTCTTACGCAAACAAGACTCAAGGTCAGGGTCAGTCTCAGCTGCAAGGAAGGAATCCTGTGAATGATGCTGCAGGTAGAGGAAATGGTGCCAATTATCCCAATGGAGATGCAGGGAGGAATTTCGGACGGGGTGGCTGGGGACGAGGGAACCAAGCACTGAACAGGGGTCCAGGATCTGGACCTATGAGAGGAAGGGGTGGTATGGGAAACAAGAGTATGACTGGGGGTGCACCTGGTTCTGGTGGAGGAACTTATGGACAAGGGCTTAGTGGCCCTGGTTTTGGTGGGCCTCCTGGTATGATGCCTCCTCAGGGTATGATGGGCCCTGGTTTTGACCTAGCATTCATGGGTCGAGGAGCTGGTTATGGAGGATTCTCAGGTCCAGCTTTCCCAGGGATGCTTCCTCCGTTTCCAGCTGTTAATTCAATGGGGCTTCCTGGAGTGGCCCCTCATGTCAACCCGGCTTTTTTTGGTAGAGGAATGAATCCTAATGGAATGAACATGATGGGGACTGCAGGGATCATTGGGCCTCAACCAGGAATGTGGAATGATGCAAACATGGGTGGATGGGGAGGGGAAGAACATGGCAGGGAGTCTAGTTATGGTGGTGAGGATAATGCGTCAGAATATGGGTATGGAGAGGCAAGTCATGATAAAGGTGTGAAATCTACTGCTGCTTCCCGGGAGAAGGAGCGGAATTCTGATCGTGACTGGTCAAGTAATTCAGAGAGGAGGCATCGGGAGGAGAGGGAACATAATGGGGAAAGATATGATAAGGACTCTAGACGCAGGGACGAAAAAGACCGTTATCGGGACTATCGCCACAAAGATCGTGAATCAGGTCATGATGATGACTGGGATAGAGGACAGTCTTCGAAATCCCGTAGCAGATCTGGTGCAGGGCCTGAAGATGATCACAGGTCTCGATCTAGGGATGCTGATTATGTTAAACGGAGACGCATGCCATCTGACTGATGATTTCATGAAACTTCTACTGATCTGACAGTTCCAACTGTGATTGGCACTGTCATATCTGGATATGAAGGATTATCAGCTGTTTCTTGTTTATGTTGATGCCGCATGCTGTGTGGCCTCTGGCTTCAAAGAAGTAAGTATCTTTACTTAGTGTTTCTGGGAAGAACATATTGGTTTTGTTTTAAGTTGGCATAATTGAACTCAGTTTGATGCTACGAATGCAAGTTTGTGTTATAAACTTCATTATCGTAAGTATTATTATATTGTGTATTTGCTCTTTTGTGCCTGGAAGCACAATTTGACCTCTGAAGTTGCATATTTAACTTTTATATTTGATAGTTCAGTTCTTGTTCATGCTTTCCTATTTATGAAGCCTCTAAACTTTTACCTGCTATATTGGTGTATATGTTGGTTTCTGTGTTAAACCTCGTCCGAAACAGTTGACTCCACGCCGAGTTTGTGGATATGTTACGCTGACAACTCGAATCCAAAATTTATTGTCTGATGTGCCAATTCTTGGTTTTTTGAAGTTTGTGTCATCCCGGTCCTTCTCTTCCCTAAGAAAAAAAGAAAAGCAATCGTTTGTGTGAATACTGAAATGCAGAACTCTGATCCTTTTGCTTCTTTTTTCCATTGCATTCAATTCTTAATGAGATTTATGTCTAATGCATTACTTTCTCTTGCTTTTTAACTTGCATAGTTACTTAGAGTGTCTATGATGTGATGCATATACTAAGTTGATAATATAAATTTCACATTTATGCTAAACCAAATATCAGATGTTTGTCATTTATTTCTCATTTTTCTCTTTCTCTGCAATGTTTTCATAAGCAAGGTTTTGAGTACAGGGAAGTGAACGGAAACAGTTTCTAAATGAGAAGAATTGAAATATTCATTTAAAGATCAGAAGTATTTGATACCAGGATTTAGCTTATTCGTCAATTGATGATAGCTTAAGCCCATTGCTGAGACTCCACCCAAACTATTCTGAACTCAGCCTTGATCCGTGTTTCTACAGACTTCAGTTCAAAATTAATGGTGAACTGGAGAAGATAATATGACGAATAGTTGTTAGCCTTGCTTGTCTAAATATTTTTAAGTGAAGAATATGCTTTGCATATTTGCAATGAATATTTGTGAAGTTTAAGAACTCCTGTGTTCTTGCAGTTTTCTTTCTGAATGTCCCATACTGTTTTATGATGCTTAACGACTGACTTGTTATTTTTCACTTGAACTTGATCCACTGCGGCTGAGAAGTGGTATGTGTGGTTATATCATGCACTTCTGCATGATCAGTGATCTATGATCATCATTAACTAACCATATGGCATGTCATTCTTTTATCATATTTGTCTTGCTGTCTAGTATTCCTGCTAGTTTGTAAATATCATGTGTGGGTAATAGAAAGGTCATTCATGTATCTTATTCTAAGCAGGTAGTTAACAATTCATACAGTTATTATTGTGTTAGATGCACTGGAACTGATTATCAGTTGCCAAATTTAGCTTCATGTTTGTATTTTCTGTGGTTTGCACTGTTATAGAATTTCTTTTAGCATTTCCCATGGTTATTGTTGTTGTCTTACGATCTGATAACCTCAATGATGTTATCTTGTCTGCATGTGCATCTGTTATTAAGGATTCTAGTGGCGTAACTTCAGATTGATAACCTCGATGAATGCTCAAGCGTGGACTTTTCTTAGCATATCTTCCTTGAGAGTCAATAATAAATAATTGAAGTTTTTATATAATTATTCGCCCAGTTATCTGTATTAAACAATGATGAAAGCATTTTGATAGTGGTGCATTCTAGATATAGCAGATGTACTTGTTTTGTTTCTTGGCCCTATCTTTCCTTGATATTTGTACTTTTTGTTATTATTATTAGTAATATTATTATATGGCTTATCTTGGTCAATCATTATTATCATTGACAAATGGATTTTCTCTAATTATCATACTCAGGAGCAGAGAACCATTAATTGCTGCACTCTTGGATATCCGTGAAATGCTTAATACTATGAGTGCAAAGAAGCCTTAGTCATGTATGCAATTGCTTTATATTCCTGAAGCATATACCAAATATTGAGTTGTGATCCTGGAAGATTTGTGTGAAAAGTAACTTATCATTCTTGAAGAAATTTTTTGAGCTAAACGTGGATCCATATAGTAAGTTCGGCACGTGTAATAAATTGATCTGATATGTGTACTTCATCTTTTAAGCTTGTAAAAGTAATGTACTAGGTTTGAGACGTGTCTTCTGGTCATGTAAGCTTTGAGTTGTGGGAACTTGTGAAACTGGAAAAGTTACGATAGGAGAAGAGCGTTCTGTGTTTGTAGACGCGGTGTGAGTCACTGTATATATCTTCTGTAAGCTGAAGTTATGTGATGTCGTCTGTCTACATATAGAGCAGACATATCATTGGTGATGCTCCACTTTGTAATCAGTTAAGTCCTGTCCCGTGGAGTCATATAATGAACTCGCGTGACCCTTTTGTGAGTTTCTATTACCTCAAAATCTTTGTCAAGTAGACCAGTTTTGCAATGAGGCCGAATCTGGCGTCCTATTGTAATGATTCTTTGGTTAGAAAGTAGAGAATGATCTGTAAGTTTGTAGCTTATGCAATTTTGTGGTTCCACCATAGTGCATGAAGAGCTTGTTGCTCGGTTATATTATTTGTATTTTGTTTCATTATGCATTGGATGAATCAATCTTGATCACATCACAACTGCTTGGTTTGGCAATTGCAGCATTTAAACTGTGTTTATGCTTTGGCTATTTTTACTGTGTCTGTGTTTGCTGTCACCTCACCCAATTGGAAGGTAAGATCAAAGAAAACATGAAACTGCTAATGTTTTAAATCAATTCATTAAGCAACAATTTGTTTCATGTGTTTTTTTCTGCTAAACGCCCTTGTGGGTATTGATTCTATTGTATTTTTCATTTGCTTTGTTTTGGTGGATGCTCACTTCTTTCTACAGCTTTAGAATGTGATTTATTCTACTTTAATCTGTTTATTGGCTTTATTTAGATGGTGAGGAAGTTGTAAAAACAGGGAATATATATGTATATATATATTTTTAAGGATAAAAAAATTAAAATAATAGCTCATTTAGAGAGAAATATCTCACACCATACGAGAAAATTTAAAGTATTTCTTCAATAGAAATCTAACCTTTCTTTTATGGGAAGGTCTTGGGTTAGGCAGGCCTAAACGATTTAGGCGGGTTTTATTCATTAACTCAAGCTTTAAGCGGGTTTTATCCATTAACCCAAGCCCAAATTCATATAATATACCCTATTTGGGATGGGTGAACCCATTTGGGTAGGATAAAATTCGCCTAAACCGTTTAGGTCTGCCTAACGCAAGTTTTTGCCTTCTTTTATAGTTCACTATTTTTTTTTGTTGAGATGGTAAATGGAGCAACCTTCTGTGCCATAGGAGAGATAGTGTGGTTGGTTTCTGCACATTTCAATTTCCGTTGCACTCTTTATAATTACTAGATTTATACCCGTGCGCGTTGCGCAAATATACGTTCTTCATAATAATATACAAATAATCTAATTTAAAATATTATGATAATAATATTATATACTTTATTGAATAATAACTTATGTTTCAGTGAATATATTATTTTAGTTCGCTTAAAATAATACTTATTATATATTGTATAAAAATTTATAAAAAATATTTATTAAATTTATCTAATAAATTATCATCACATATGTTATTCATTAGGAATTGTACTCAAAATATAAGTATTTAAATTTATACTCCTAACATTATCAACTTTACAAACATAACATAGTGCTTACAAAATTATAATTTAACTCACAATATTTGTCTATGTTTTTAATTTAATATATTACACCGAAAAATATAGTTTAATTTCTAAGTTAGTTCATTTTATCGACTCAATGTCTAACATTTATAAAATTATAAATGTTAGGTTCGTGGAAAATAAAATAAATATTAAAATTAAATGCATTGATTCCTAAAAATAATATGAGTTTAGAAATTAAAATAATAAAATGAGAATTTTAATATTCAAAGTACATTGCAAATATGTTTATTTTGTCGTTTGTTTCAAATAATTTTGCAATTTAAAAACTCTAAAGTTAATTTGCTAAATAGTTGCAATTATGCAATGTTTTTAATAATTCTGTAAAACTAAATTATATATATTGATATATTTTAACCATAATTGTAGAAACAATATTACTTTATTTAATAATTTTTTAATATGTTCACGTATTTTAAAAAATTTATGGTGAAAAGCTGGAATTCCTTTAATATATTATATAGATTATAAGAAATGTGGAGGCAGAAATAAAATGAGTACTCAATTTGTGATTTTTTTAATGGTAAATAGGGAATTTGTCCCAAATATTCTTTATTATGAGATTTTGTCCTAAAATTTTCAAACATTATTTTTAGTCTATCAATATTTTGTTCGTATCTCAGTTGTTGTATGTGATTTACTACTACTATTTTTACAAATTGAAATATTAACTTAATTTTTATTTCTTGCAAATTCAACACAAGCAAGAAATTTTAGAAACAATTTAATTCCTACGACAAGTTTGAGGAAAAAATTTATTCTTAAACTCATTATTTTATGTTAAGACGTATAATACATTTTTAAATATAATATGTGTGACATGATGCAAGAGTCATGAAATTTTAATTTATAAATTTGAGGATATTAAGGAGATATTTATTCAAAATATAATCTATTAAAGAATATTTCAAAATTTTTAATTTGAATTCTATATATTTTATCGAACACTATCTATTTTATATAATCATTATGATCTACTATAATTACAACTATTATTTAATAGACTTATATTTTTGTTCCATTGCTTAAATTATAATTATTTTATGCAATATATATTTAAATAGAATACTCATGTAACTGTTCTTTCCAAAATCTATTATATTTTTATAATAGTTTTTATCCAAAAAAAAGTCAAACAAATATTATTTTTATTTTTATTTAATCTTAATTACTAATATTTTATATTTATAGTATATTTGCATGCAACAAACAATAACAAAACTCAATAAAATTATATTTATTCAGTTTTTATTTAAAATATTATATTTTATATTAATTTATTTTATTTACTATGTTTAAATAGAAAGAGTGTAATTTATTGTATGAACTAATAAGTTTTATAAAAAGAATTACATAAAAATATATAATATTTTATTATATTATAATATAAGATATTATTTGTTCAGTTCGCACAACGTGCGGGTGCCAATCTAGTATAGATTATAAGAAATGTGGAGGCAGAAATAAAATGAGTACTCAATTTGTGATTTTTTTAATGGTAAATAGGGAATTTGTCCCAAATATTCTTTATTATGAGATTTTGTCCTAAGTTTTTTTTTTATTATTATATGAGTATGTCAAAATGTTTACTTGTGTTATGTGAAAATATTTTTTTTAACATTACGTTGACTCATTTGTTAATTGTTGAGTGACAATACGTGAATAATTTTTTTAAAATTATGACATGAAAATACTCCCTCCGTTCCGTCAGTGGCGTATCCAGAAATTTAAAATTGGGGTACGAGTATTATAAATTCGGGTTATATTATGTAAAAATATTATAAATAATTATAAAAATATATAAATTTATATAAAAAAAAATTATTTTGTGGTTACAAGTGTACCCCAAAACACCCCCTAGATCCGCCACTGCGTTTAGGGGAGAGCAGGAAACCGAAAAAACCGAAAACCGAACCGAACCGAAAAATTTCGGTTATTTTGGTTCGGTTAGTTCGGTTTTTCGGTTCGGTTCGGTTATTTTTTTCATAAAATTTCGGTGTTCGGTTTTCGGTTCGGTTATTTTTTTTCCGAACCGTAATAACCGAAATAACCGAAATAATATATATATATATATTTTTTATTATTTTTAATTTCTAATATGCTAGTACTAACCCTAGATATTCAGTATTCAGTTCTTCACTTTATCCCTAATAACCCTCCCGCCGCACCCCAGCCAGCCACACCACACCACACCACACCCTCCCGCACAGCCGCACCCCAGCCAGCAGGTCCAGGCAGGCTCGCAGCCCTCACGGTCACACCCACCCACCCTCCCGCACCGCACCGCACCGCAGCCAGCTCACCCACCCACCTGCACACCCGTGACCCGACGGCCTTGGTCCCGGTCACACCACCACGCCGCACGCAGCACGCCGAACGTCTGCCTCTCGCCGGCCTTGGTCCCGCAGCCTCCCGCACTGCAACCTCCCGCACCGTAGCCAGCCCACCCACCTGCACAACCGACGGCCGACACTAGTCACACCACCAAGCCGCCACGCCGCACGCAGCACGCCGGACGTCTGCCTCTCGACGTCTGCTCTTGGTCTCGGCGGCCTCGACGTCTACTCTAAGCTCATGGTCATTTTAATGTTTTATTGATAGTTTACTAGTTTTTGTTGGATTAATGAGTGTTGAATTTATGTTTAATATTGGGTGTTTGCTGAATCTTCTTGTCTATATTTCTGTATTCATGTTGGCGATTTCAGGTTGTAGGAGGAGAAGTGCTAATTGCTGAATTGCTGATTGTTGTTGCTGAATTTGCTGTTGCTGAAGCCTGAAATTCAAAGTGTTGCTGCTGGTTATTGCTGGTGCAGGAGATGAAAATTTTATTTTATTTTATTTTGTGTTGAACTTTGTTTAAACTATGAACTATTGTTTTAATGCTGTCCCTATCCGATTATTGGTTGTAATTTGTGAAGTTTGAACTTTAGCATCTTTATTTGTAATTTGTGTAATTTGAATCATGCTGCTAGGAAATTTTTTATGTTTATTTTCATATTTATGTCTAAATTTCGGTTAAAACCGAATTACCGAAGAAAAAACCGAAAACCGAATTAAAACTTCGATTCGGTTATTTCGGTAATTCGGTTCGGTTCGGTTTTCAAAAATACAAATTCGGTTATTTCGGTTCGGTTATTTTACGCGCTAAAACCGAACCGAATAACCGAATACTCACCCCTAACTGCGTTCCGTCATATTAGACAGTTGTACAATAACCAATACAGAAAATAATAAGGATATTTAAAGATGTATTAATACATAAAATATTATTAAAATATGTACTAATTACAAATGTAACTCTTACTCACAATGTCGATGTAACTCTCTCTCCCCTCTCTCTCTCACCCACGCACAGAGACTAAGATGATTGATCGTAGCTGTGTAGCCATCCTTGCTCTGGCCGTTTTTATTCACTTCCACAACTGCAAGATCGTCGGTGTACGACCAATCTAAATAGCAAAGATCCGACAGCACCATCGCTGCGCGGTGGTCCAGAAAATAGCCACATTCCGAAGCTTTCAAAACCTTCACAGTCCAGCTCGGAATTCCTCTACACTGCCGTTGGCGGCATTTCTCACAATCGACGCAGTAGCTCCACTCTCGATAATCATACCTCAAATACCAGGAAAATGGGCTCCGCCGTTGAGCGGGCAGCAGAGTCTCCGGCGTAGTTACAGAACTGCTGGCATCCAGCAGAGACGACAATGATGAAGAGATGAAAATTTGGGGGGAGAGAGAGAGGAAGCAGCAAGAAATGAGAGATGAAGATTTTGGGGTGGGGATTTAGAGTTTGAGAGGGGTAAGGTAGGAATTTTAAGAACAGGTGGGATAAGATAGTAATTTTTTGTGTAGTTAATTTTGAATATGAATTGTTAATTTTTTGCTAAATTTGAAAATGTATCTAATAAACGGGATAGACTGAAAAAGAATACGTATCTAATATGACGGGACAGAGTAGTGATGGCCACGGGCCGGTTCCGGTTCGGAACCGCCGGTTCCACGGTTCCGGAAAAATGGAACCGGAACCGGCCCGTGGCTAGAAGGTTAAGGTTTCGGTTCGGCCTTTTTTTTTTTAAATTTTAATTATTTATTTTATTTGAAATATAATATTTGGTTTGTACAAAAAAATTGTAATTATAAGTATTTTTTTCCTTTGAGTAATATTTGGTTTGTACACAAAAATTGTACTCCCTCCGTCCCATAACATTAGTCCTGTTTTCCTTTTTCGTCTGTCCCAAACATTAGTCTTGCTTTCCTAAAATGGAAAATTAATACACACTCATTAATAAAATACTAATTTCCTCTATCTCACTCGCATTGGTATCTGTGCCGGAATGAAACAAGACTAATGATCCGGGACGGAGGTAGTATATTATTTTTTTACTTTGTACACAAATTAAATAAACACAAAAATATATAAGGAATATTATAGACTAAGATTACAAATTTAAAGTTACAAGTTACAATGATGAATGTATATTTACAATTTTTTTAACTACACAAGTTATACAAATTACAAAATTGAAGAATTAATATTATTACAATAATTGAAAATTAAAACTATAAACAAACAAATTCCAAAATATAGAAAAAAAAACTTTAATAATTAGGGGGGAGGGGAGGGGTTAATTGAAAAGGGCTTGCACTTAATTTTTTACCTTAAAATTAAGTTGCCTACGTATCCCTTAATTTTCATTAAGGGAATCAAAGCCCACGTAGTTCTCTTACCTTACTTACCTTTAATCGGAGTCGAAATCCGCATCACCTAGGCCATCGGAAGCATTAGTACTTGCCGCGCTTGCTTCGGAGTTGTAAGCATCCTCGTCGTCGAAGACGTGCCTCCAATCCGGTTGTTGTTCTCGATCTTCGGCATCTTTCCAATCTTTAAGTATAACTTGTGCTTCCAAATTAGCCGGTGTCAAGTTGGACCTTCTTTCATCCAACATATAGCCACCCGAGCTAAATGCTTGTTCCACGGCAGCCGTTGATACGGGGACGGCTAAGAACTCCTTCACCATCGTACTTAGGATTGGGTATTGTTGTTGTCGCCTTGACTACCATAGTAGAATATCAACCTCTTGTGGAGCGTTCTCATCTTCTTCATCTTGAGGCTGCAAACAATCACCACCAACATACATTTCCGCCAAATAAACATCTAGTTCGCTTTGTTGCGAACTAGACGGACGGTTTTGAGACATAATATTATGAATTCTAGCTAACAAGGGGTTAGCCCTAGTTTGGCCGGAACTAGTTGTCCTAGAGGCAGATCTAATTTGAACTAAGTGGCTATATGTGATACAAAATGAATCGAAAGCTTCACGTAATGTTGTACTAAGTTGGGTTTTAACTACATCGACGGAGGGGAGGTTCAAATGTTCTAAAGGAATAATTTCGTCGGGCCCTGTAAATGCTAAGGTTGATAAAGCGGTATAATATGTATCAATAAAAGAATAAACACCTTCTAATTTAATACTAGGATCAAATACTTTAGCAATTAAAAATACGGCGGGAATCTCCCTAAAATATTTTAACCATTTAACAACCATATCAAATATTATATGCCTTAATTCGAGTATGAAACTACATTGATTAAATTGACAAGCAATATAACAACAATGATATAAAACTTTAGAACTAGTGGGATAATAAACACCGGATAAAACTTTAGTTGTGTTAGAAAAAGATTTTAACAATTCATGCAAACTAGTACATGCATCCCAATGAGATAAATGCAAACTAATACCATAATCATCACTTCTAAAAAAATGTACTAATAATTCTTTATATTTAAAAGTAGCATTAAGCATTTCATAGGTGGCATTCCACCTATGATAAATATCGGTTGGAAAACGTTTTGCTCGGACTCCATGAGTAGCACAAAAAGAAGCCCATTTTTTTGCAATTTTTTTATGACCATGTATGCATAAAACTGCAGCCCTAATAGGTTGGATTGAATGAGTATAAAGTTTCATTCCATCTTGAACAGCTAACTTAAGAATATGAGTAATACAACGACAATGGAAAAACTTACCTCCGAGGACCGGATTGCACTCCAAAATAAGCTCCCTTATTGATGCGGTGTTGTTGCTTGCATTATCAAAACCAATAGAAAATATTTTGTCGTTTATTTTACATTGGTGAGCTATTTTTATTAATAAACGTGTTATATTTGATGCCGTATGAGGATCATCAAATTTTCGGTATGCAATTATTCTTTTATTTACATTCCAAGAGGAATTTATCCAATGAACGGTTACACCTAAATAATGATGTTCGGATCTACAATCATCCCAAATATCGGAGCAAATAGAAACCCTATGATCTAATTTTTTAAATTGATCGCGTAAAGTCAATATATATTGTCTAACTCTATTTCTTATTCCACCCACCATAGTTGTGCGTGGAATTCTTTTTTGAAGTGGTTGAACCGGATGTATATATTTTTCAAATCTTGCTTTATCCATTAATTCAAAAGCTAAACTCTCTACACAAACCCATGACGATAATGAATCCCTACATTCTACCGGATCATATTTATGAAGAGGGGAAGAGGTGGACGTACCTTGGGAAGTAGAAAATGCACCTTGGTTTAATTGGGTTTGACCCTTAGCCAAGCCTAACTCAAGGGGATGCTTCACCTTTATGTGCCGTTGATATGTTCCATATCCACCACCGGCGGTGTATTTGTATCTCTTTGGGCAATAATTACAAAAGAGATCAAATTGTTCGGGAGCACCTATAATTTAAATATTTTTCTAGTTAGAAATCATAATTAAAATTTAAAATTTAAAATAAGTATAAGAATTTGAAATAAAAACACCACGTACCTTTCTTTTGCTCATTCGAACGAATTTTTCGGTAGTGCTTTGTGAAAAGATCGAATTTCAAAGCTTTTGGACTTAAATTTGAATCGAAATCATCATCTTCTTCATTTACCTCGGGGGGGGGGGGACCACCTTCGTTGCCTTCATTATCCAATGCCTCACGAAATTGCATTTCATGTTCTTGCAATTGTCGGGCATACTCCTCATCGGCTCGTACTTGTACTTCACGAACATCATCATCATCACGCAATGACAAAGTGATGTTATCATCATATTGAGATTGAAGAGAGCTTTCAATATGAAGACTACTCCCACCACGGCGACGTTGACGAGGTGGACCTCTAGTAGTAGCATCTCTAGCTATGGACTTGCCCCTATTGTCGGGACCACCAACACCACGACCACGGCTTGAAGACATATTTGAAATTTGAGAGAATGGATTTGGAATGGAAATTTGAAAGATAAATTGCAAAAATAAATTGAAAAAGAGAGTAATTGAGAGTGAAATTGAATAATTGAAACAAGAATTAGACAATGATTGCACTAATTGAGAGAATAGAATGAGAGAATTGAGATTGAGGTGTGAAAAATGTTGAGAGAATTAGACAATGATTGCACTAATTCGTCGATTTTTTTTTTAAAAAAAATAGCCGTTGCAAAATCCGGTTCGGAACCGGAACTGCCGGTTCCAACGGGTCATTTTTTTAAAAAAAATAGCCGTTAGACCGGTTCAGGCGGTTCTGAACCGGAACCGCCGGTTCCTAACGGTCAATTTTTTAAAAAAAATTTCAATCCGGTTCAACGGTTCTGAACCGGAACCGGCGGTTCGAAACCGTTCAAATATTTTTTTTTGGCGGTTCCACGGTTCGGAACTGTCGGTTCCGGTTCCGGTTAAATCGTTGAACCTGAACCGGCCCGTCCAAAAACGGTTCCGGTTCCGGTTCGGAACCATTTTGGACGGTTCCGGTTCCGAACCATGGAACCGCCGGGCCGGTTCAGGGGCGGTTCCGGTTCCAAATGGCCATCACTAGGACAGAGGGAGTAATTTAAATTTTATTAAAATAATAATTTCAAAAATAAAATATAAATGCCACTTTATTTAAAAAAACTTAAATTTCATCCCCCAACTCTCTAACTGTCCTCCACTTTAGTATTGTTGTTGTCTCCACGCATATCGAAAGCCACCTAATCATACTCTAGTGTGCTACCTCCTCTGTCATGTCGAACCTCCTCCACTTTAGTACTGCTGCTGTCTCCATGCATATCGAAAGCCACCCGATCATACTCTAGTGTGATACCTCGTCTGTCATGTCGAACGTCCCTACTCCATAGTCGTACCCTCACACTGTTCCTAGTAGAACATAAAATAAAAAATATTAAATAAAATAAAATAGAAAAAATTGAATATGAAACATAAAATAAAAAAATAAAATAAAATAGAAAAAATAAAGTTGATGTATCCACATTTTAAAATTTAACTTAGGTATATGCATTCACTAATTTAAATTAAATAATAAAATAACATGTAATATTTTGCTATAATTTTATATATAAAATAAAATAAAAAATATTAAATAAAATAAAATAGAAAAAATTAAATTGATGTATCGACATTTAAAATTTAACTTAGGAATAACTCAGGTCAAGTCCTTACGTATCATAAACTTAAGTTGGCACTTTAGACCAAGTCGGCCATCTTGTCTTGACATTTTGACAGTAAATACTTCAGTAATATACATATTATATATTTCTATAGATTTGGTGGGAATGTTTTTTTTACACTTCTTCGCTTTAATACATATATATAGATCATAAGAGCATGTTACGTCATCTAATACGTATCAAATAATTTCATATTATGATAGTTGCATGTACTTCAAAAAATTATATATATATATATATATATATATATATGCATTTTTTATAATTGTCAAAAAAATATTTAATTTATGTTCATCATTATTAATTATTATTGATACAATTATATTATATTATATAGTTATTATTTGAAATTCTAGAATTCAATAAATATAATTAGAATTAATTTGTTATGATATCATATACTCCCTCCGTCCCGCCATATTAGGCACGGAGGGAGTCGGCACTAGAACCAAGGAGGGATTTTTAATTGTAATTAGGAAGTGTAATTAAGCAATAAAAACAATAAAAGTACAAAAATAAAGGATGTAGGTAAAAATGTAGGGGTATGTCAAATCAAGTTTAAAAGTAACCTAATTTAGTTTTGGAGCCAAAACCAAAAAATTAATCAACACCTAATACAAAATTCCCTCCTAAACACAATATAAACACCCTGATTCAATTCTGATACAATTCCAAAAACAAAACAGAAATTTCTTTACAAAAAATGGGGAAAAATCCTGACATTACTGAAGAAAGAAAAGCTGAAATTCTTCTATTTCTGCTTGAGAAATCCAGAGATAACAAGCCAGCCCGGGGGGTCGTCAACGAAGCTGCAACAAGCTTCAACGTGTCAAGAACAACTGTATCAAGGATCTGGAAATCTGCACAAGAATCAAAATCAAGAGGTGAAGCATTACATTTGATAGGCAAACGGCGGTGGGTTGGAGTGTTCGAGAAGATGGCGGCGAAAAATTTGGGTTCGCGACAGGGAGACGAAGGTGAAGAAATCCGACTCAGATTAGGGTTCGCAAGAGGGGAGACGAAGGGGAAAGGGAGGCGGCGGGTTAGATCGCCACCATTAGGGTTCGCGAAGGTGAGACGAAGGCGATGGGGATCGCGAAAATTAGGGTTCGCGAGAGGGTGAGGAAGGGGAAGGGGTAGGGGTTGCGGCGGGTGTGTGTGTTAGAATTAGGGTGTTTAGGGTGGGAGGGTAGATAGGGAATTCGATAAATAGGTGGGGGTATTTTGGTTAATTTAGGTTATGTTAATTTTAATTAAAATGTTTTAATTATTTGCCAAATTAGGTAACGTGCCTAATAAACGGGACGGACGAAAAAGGAAAGTGTGCCTAATATGGCGGGACGGAGGGAGTATATTTTTAAGATTTTAATTGTTGGAAAGAATAAGATTTTATGGTGAAGAGATTTTTAGAATTTAAGGAAATAATAAAATATTTAAAAATGAAGATTATTTATTTGAAGAATATTTTATTATTTTTGCTTGATACAAATGCTATAATATAATCCCTATTTATAATAGTAATCAATGTGTAAGTATTTAACCTCCCCTAATTCAATATAATGACTTAAATTAATTTTCTTAGCCCAATTTTTTTTTTTTATCAAATCAAGTTTATAATTCAGTGAAAAAAGGCAAATTCTAGATTATATTATTTTAAAAATAAGATAAATTTGATGATTAATTAAAATTTGGATTAAGATTTATAATTTCCAATTATTAATCTTAATATAGTATAAAATATATTAATAATAATGAGTTAAAATATAGATATTTTGATAAATTAAAAAATTATCATAATGTTGATGTAATAACTTTTGGGGAAAAATAGTGAATAAATTAAACTTCTTTGTTTTAATATATTAATTAACATTACACCCACATGTTGAATGAATTGAACAAATAATATTTTATATTATAATATAATTAATAATATTATATATTTTTAAGTGATTTTTTAAAAAAACTTATTAGCTCATGAAATAAATTACACTTTTATTATTTATACATAGTAAATAAAATAAATTAGTAAAAATATAATGTTTTAAAGAAAAAATGATAGATATAATTTTATTGAGATGTGCTATTATTTGTTGTATACATATATGTTAGGAAGTATTCGTCCTAGTTGTTTGATTGTTTTGGTGTGTCAATTCAGTACCAGTTTAGAAGTGTCTCTAAATTAGCTCTAGTTAGTTTAAACTTGTAATGACCTGTTAGGATATTCATTGAGTTGTAATGGAGCTGATCAAGATAAACTAGCTCGGGAGTTCGACCACCAGTTTGGTATACTCAAGGTGTTAGAAGAAACTGACTACCAGTTTGAAAACTGGAAATGGCTACCAATTTGGAACTGACATTCAGGAAAACTGGACGAAGTCATTAGCTTGGACCTCACTAGTTTACAAGCCCAGTTTTCTCAAGCAAGCCTAACTCGTGTTCAGAGACAAAGAGCACAAGTCAAATTTTGGTCCCGAGATCAGAGTGAGTATAATGTGCAACAAAAATTTTAAGTTCAGTCTTGCACTTACAAACTGGTGGTTCTCAAGCCATTTGTATTTCAAAATACAATTTGTCTACAAGTGAAAATTTTATAGCTCAGTTCAAATATACTTCAACACTAGAATGTGTTGTGTTTTATAGCCCCTGTAGAAATGTAAATAAAGCAGTAAAGAACAAGGGTTTGTAGAGGTTTAGACAACTCGTCCTTCATCCTCTCTTTAGATTGTGGTCTAGAAATTCACTAAGCCTTTGTTACAGATGAGTCTCGCGATCTATCGCTAGCTGTTAGATGTCAGTATCTACCAGTCCACTAACTTACTCGTCCAGGTCTCTGGTCTCTTCAGCTTCACAGATTTGGAGTGTGGGCACTGATAAGCTCATATTTACACTCACTTATCCATGTCTTTCTCTTTTGTTTTAGTGCAATTAGGATTAGTTTTAGTTATTTTCGTGCATGAGTGCATTATAGGGGATGTTATGCTTGTGATGCTAAGTTTCGTAGGTTTTTTACGCTAAAAGTGAGCAAAAGGTGAAAAGAGCCGACTTTGACTGAGTTGCCGCTTCGATTGACACACGGTTAGTCGACCGATGAGGAAGACAAGTCAAAAACCTGAAGCTGGACCTTTGTGTCGATCGAGGGCAAGGCATAAGAAAGGCTCGACATATTTGCATGCATGTCGATCGACACGCATTGTGTCGATCGACATGGAGGTTGAATAAGGTTTAATCGACACAATGCATCCATGTTGATCGACACAGAAGCCGGAGAAGAAAAATAGCTCAAATTTGTTATTTTTGATATTTTAGCCCAATACCTTGTTTAGATGCTTTCACTCCTCTATAAATACAATACTCATTAGGGCTCGAAAAATAATGTTTTATTTTACTTAGATTATTGTAACATTGAAGTTTTTCCAAGACCTTGAAGGTTCCTATTGTTCTTTGTAAGGTAATTTACGATTTTTAATAAGGTAATTTCCTATTGTCTTTGTTTCTAAGCTTGTTTAGTGGCTAGAAATCCTAGCAGATTCTAGGGCTTCAATAATCTTTTCTGTTGCATGTTTAAATGATTCAACTCAATAGCATGATTTAATTTCCTGAACTTAATTAATTGAATCTAGATTTAAATAAAGATCGAGAGATGAATTTGAATCTAGGTTTGTAGTTATCAATTGAAGGACCGAGAGGTGAAAATTGGTGATAGGAAGAGGGAAGTAATTACAATTGTTTTCTGTCTCAAAAGGAAGAATTAAATTGTAGGATTTAATTAGATAATTATCCAGATTGGCTAATATTTTGTTCTTGAGACTGAGATGAGATAGTCACATTTTTAGTAATCTAGGGTTTAATTGTCTAACCAAGGAATTTTATCCATTTGAATCTAACTTATTCCCCATTGCTGAGTTGATGAATTTTGCAATGTTGATAAATTGATTATCTGCCCTGGAATCTGTATATTTAATTATTGTTTTCAAAATCTTTATTTTTCAGCATTGTTATCTTTAAATACCAAAACCAAACCAAACCAAACCCTTATTCAATTAACTTAACAACTATGGTTTGAAAACTATGGCTAGTACATAGGATAGTCTCGTCATACAGTCTTTGTGGGTTTGACAACCTTAGGGTTTATAAATTTATTTGCATCACTATATTATAATTAATCTGGTTAATTTACCGGTGATCAGGCACACCACGCAGCCTCCTCCTTCGGAGTTGAGAGCTTTAAAGTTCGTCCCAAACTATCAAACTGATTGACTTGACACCCGTAGAATCACTATTGGAGATCTACAGTGATTGTTGTGTTCTTTCTAAGAGAGAAAGAACACCGATGAATAAATCGAGCTAATAGGCTGCGAGTCTCGTGTTCAAGAAATGAGACACGATAGGTTGAGTGTTAGGCTAGATGATAGAAACACTCAAGTTTTTTTTCGGAATATGTGTACAATAATCTTAAACACACACACCCAGATGTCCCCCTGGAAGCTCGAACATGTGACCTCTCAGTTATAAGCAAGGTGCTTTAACCACTACACCCCGAGGGAAGGGACAACGCTCAAGTTTATACTTTTGCACAGTGTCAGTGCTTTTTCTTCGTTATTTTCACTCTGAGTACTTCGTGTATTTATAGACGAAGTGTGAGTATTTCAAACTATAGTCGTTTAGCGATATTTGAGCATCGTCCAATCTGATACGTCTCTAGTCTGACAAGAGCATGACTCTTTTCCTGAGGTCCTGCACCTACTACGTCTTTTTTTGACACAAGATGTCGGCATTCTGCTTTTGTGTCAAGACGGCTCTGCCAGTTCGAGAAATCTGAACTGGTTGGCTTCATCAGTCTTTAATGAATCTTCACTTTTAAATACTGATCTTTGATGATTCCTCTGACTGTTCTCTTTGTCTGTTCGTGTGAGTATGAACTGACATTTTAAACTAGAGATGATCCAGGCTAGTGTCTTCGGTCAGTTTCTCTGAGTCATCAGCTCCAAACTGGAAGCTGGTCTCTCCTTACTCCACACGATCAAAACCTGGGGCTTTGGATTTTCACTTAGTTTGTCTTGATTAGCTTCGTCAGTTCCGTTACAACTCGATATATCCTAACAATATTTTACAAGTTTTTGTGAACTACGCTAATCTATAGACACTTCTAACTTAGTGATTTCTATACAATTTTTGACACATCGAAATAACAAATAGGTAGGAATACTTCCAAACATTGAAGGATTCCTCAAAAGCTAGACTTTAAAAATGAAGATTCCTTAAAGTCTGAAGATTCATCAACCAGTTGGGATTCCTCGGACTGGAAGAACCGTTATGAAGCAAAGCTGTAGAGTCAACATCTTTTGTCAGAAAAGGGCGGAGCAGGTGCAGATTTCCTGGAAATCAACCTATCATTCACAGAAAAAAAGGTGCCGATTGGACAACAATCAGAATGTCTCTCTACGGCTACAATTTCAAACTTCTCCTACTTCGCCTATTAATAGACGAATTACCCCAAGAGAGAAGACTACTGAAACTTCGAACATTCGAAATTCAAAGCAAGAAACTCTCAAAGCTTTCAAAGTTTGAGATTATCTTTAGCTCACCGAGTGACATCTTTGGACCCGAGACTTATTGCGTTCACACACAAGTTTAATCTTGGTGTTCTTACTTTCTAAGTATGAACACAACATCCATTGCTTACCTCCAAGCTTTGATTATTATGGGCTCTAAGCCGCAAGTTTGACAGTTCAGGAAGAACTTAAAAACTCCAAAGTTCCAGAGAAGGAGACTGCGTGGTGTGCCCGCACTCTAAATATGAGAAGTAGAGGAAGCAACGTCCTGAACGAGTGAGCAAGTGGGCTGGTGGACATTGACATTCACCAGCTTGCGATAGATCGTGAGACCCATTGTAACCGAAGCTTAGTGTATTCCAAACTTAATGTGTGAAGCGAGGACATAGAACTTTTGTGTCCGAACCTCTATAAACCCTTCTGCATTTATTAGTTTATTTATATTATTGCAAGTATTTAAAACTTAACACTCTAAGAATTGAAGTATAACTCGAACTGAATTTAATCTCAAACTCGCTAACAACCTGTTTTCAAAAACACAAACTAGTTAAGGACTACCAGTTTGTGAGTGCAAGTTTTCTATAAATTATTTCGACTATGCATTTCAAAACTCTAATTTCAGGACTAACAATATATGTTATAATATAAAATATTAGTAATTAAAACAAATAAAAATAAAAAATAAAATTAACGCAGATGACGAATGTGGTATTTTATTTAGAGTAAAATGTGACAAAATTTTTATTTATACCAACTTCTCTTGTTTATTATATTAATGAAAGTTATATTATGAATAAATGTTAATATATTTTTTTTAAAATACTAATAAAATATAGATAAATTTTGACAAGATAAACATAAATATATTAGGAAACCTTTTATGGTGGAGTCTTAAAATTTTTAAAATTCCGTCACGTGTGTGCCACATTTTACTTTATATTATTCATGCGATCTCATTGTTATAATAATTACCTAATTTTACTTTATGTTATTCATGAGTTCCATTTGTTATAACAATTACCTAATTTTATATCTACGCAAAATTATTTTAAATATATAAAACCACTACGCATAATCAAAATATCCAAAACATTAAATATATTTAAAAAATACTCATTTTTGACTTTATGATTGATTTTTTGTTAGTTATAAGAATATGATTAGAGTTATGATGATGAAATCATCACCAACAATCATATCACCAAATTTTTTAATAATTTTTAAAGTTTAATATAAGAAATAAAATATAAATATATATATTGACCGGGGGAAAAGAGGAGGCGGGATAGTGGGTCGTGGGGGGGGAATTAGGAAAATTCCACTCTCAAATTTTGTTTTAATTGTCGGTCGGTGGCGGTGGTGGAAGGCACTGACCACCGACCCACTCTCATGTTTTTTTTAAAAGAATTGTGGTCGGTGTCTGGTCTGTGTCATGGCCCAACACCGACCTTCTCTCCTCAAATTTTTTTGAAAAATGTAAGAATATGCAGTAGGTATTTTATGAATGAATATAATATTTTGAATATTTTATAATACATACAGTGAAAATAAATATTAATAAATTTTACTCTTAAAATAATAAAAAATTAAAAAAAAAAGAAAAAAAATAATGCCGCCCCCACTTGCGCCACACGCCAATGGCGTTCGTGTGACGCGTGTGTTACGAGTCACACCAGCCTAGTGTGGATCCTACATTTTTGCAAGAAAAATGAAAAATGAGATTTTAAACAAGATCCCACTTTCTCCTTATTTCTAGCACATGGAAGTTGTTTTTTTTTTTTTTTTTTTTTTTTTTTTTTTTTTTTTTTTTTTTTTTTCTGAGTTTGGGATGTTAAAAAAAAAAATCCCCTAACCGTAGAGTAGGGGTGTTCATGGTTTGGCCGAAACCGGTCAAACCGTATTAATTTGGCCGGTTTGAAATTTTATTTTCAAACTGACGGTTTGAAAATTTTAAAACCGGATAAATTTGGTTTGGTTACGGTTTGGAGACTCAAATTGGCCATATATATATATATATATATAAAATATAGTATAATTAATTAATATAATTTGTAGCTCATTTGTTAAGTTTCTACTTTTTCATACAATTAATCCATGTTCAAATTTATTGGCCAACATACTATAATTTTAGTTTTATTTTTTTATTTATAAAAAATAAACTAATAAGTATTAACATTAAATAATATTATTTGATATAATTTCCTTAAGATAAATTAAGCATGAACTTTATAATAATAATTTTACACATCTCTTTCAATTTTACATTTGAATTTTAAGATTATAATTTTAATACATTTGACTCATGTGTTTCTTTTGATTTACATTAAATTATAAATATAAAATATTTAGAATAAAAATTATATTATTTAAGTAGTAACAAATAATATAAATCAATTAATTTGTATTTAGGCCCTAGTTTTTTATAAATTATAGTACATTGTTGAAAGTTGAAACATATTTCTTTTCAAATCGTCAAACTAGCCGGACCAAACCGTTTTTATATTGTTTGGCCGGTTTGATTTTAAAAAATTATTTGGCCGGTTTGGTTTGAAAATTTTTGAAGCCATACCTATTGATTTGGCCGAAATTTTCCTTCCAAACCGGCGGAACCGGACCGCGAACAACCATACTGTAGAGGATTCTTACGGAGCTACCAATACAAAATTTTCCTTCCATTACGGAGCTACCACAATCTGGTTTTCCATTACGGAGCACACTTGCATTTTCGCAATCTTCCCAGTCCGACCTGGTTGAAGACCCGATCCAGTATCCGGCGGGATGGCATTGTCATTCGATGAGTTTGGGCGCCCATTCATCATACTGCACTGCGGGAGCAGCAGCAGAAAACCAGATTGCCGCCGGAAAAGCGGTTGGGACCTAAAGGCATGGACAAGACGCTCCAGAGCCCAGACGGCGACGTCACCATCAGTACGTTCCGACACTTCACCTTTTTTAATGTGTGTGTTTGTCGCATTATTTGAATTATTGCGATGATTTGATCTGAGAGGGTTGTGCATTTGAATTGTTAAACATGATTTGTCTGTTAGAAGCTTTTTTGGATGAAAACTGGCGTGTTTCTGATTCTTGTGGTGCCAGTAAATGATGGTGCGACAATCTGGAGCATATGGATGTCGACAACCAGATTGCTAAGCTCATGGTTGAATTGTCACGGAGTCAGGACTATGAAATCGGTGATGGAACAACTGGAGTTGTTGTCATGGCTGGTGCTCTTCTAGAACAAGCGCAGAAGCTGTTGGAACGAGGAATTCATCCCATTCGCATTGCACAAGGATATGAGATGGCTTTAAGGGTAGCTTTTGATCATTTGGAACATATATCGCATAAGTTTGAGTTTAGTGCGACGAATGCTGAACCTCTCATTCAGACCTGCATGACTACTTTGTCTTCCAAGATGTAAGTTATGTTCTATATGCAGGAAGTTTGACAATGTTTCTGGTGTATTATGTCAGCTGAAAATTTCAAATGTCTTAGTTCCAGAGAAATACTAATGGAATCCATGTTTTTAACTGGTTGATCTAGGTCTTAGTTTAAAAAAAGCGAGAGGCAAGCATCAAGGATGAGAGAAGAACATATTTATAACATCACTAATACATTATATATACATGATATTGTCTCTTCTTCACACCATTTCAACATTTATTAAATAATAACTTATTTAGGAAGAGAATAACAAATAATTAAATCATAGGTAGAAGTTATAAATTAATGGAAAATTGATGAATGCATAGAGAAAATAAATAAATAAAACGAATATGATGCAGTCTCCTTGCCCTGATTCCAAGTCGTCATTTCTTTGTGCAAAAGAAAAAGTCTCTCTTTCTCAGTGTAGATATTTATGCAGCTCGCCTCACATCCATGAGGCACTTGCCTCGCTGCATCCCTTGCCTCACAGTGTCTCGGGCACCTCCCAACAGCGCCTCACGAGATATGCTTGCCTCACTGATAATGAAGCGATCTGTAAGGTATTGGTTGCACCCCCTGCCCCAAGTAAATGTAGTTTTATCTTGTACTCCTGGTTAAATTGTTCCAATTTGACCGGGAACGATAACCAAGGTATGTGAGTGGTAGTGGAATGAATATTTTATTGATGAGATTTTAGGAAAGTGGACTAATATCACGGGATGGACAAAAAAGGAAAAGTGGACAATTTATGTGGGACGGAGGGATTATTTGAGTAGCAAGGAACATAATAAGATATCATGAATTGGTTTTCTGTAATATTTTGTTCTTGATAATGCTAACAATCAAGAATGAATTCCATTTCATACCCGTGTAATAAATTACAAAGTGATGGTTCATGTTGTCCGTAAGCTACCAATCTCTTGCTTGACACTGATATATACTTTTTTATTATTACAAACTTGAACAGATATTATTTTATGTGTTTTCGCTATCACCTTACTCTTTTTCTATGGTTCCCTAGTGTCGGGAATTAGGAGGTGGATGACTATTGACGGCGGAGATATGCTGTTTTAGTGGTTCTGGATTCTGGTGGATTTGTAATCTCTAGATCATGCACCTTCATAACTTACCACTTAATTGCCACATCTCATGTTTTTGCTGTTTGATCGTGCATTTGTTCTTTGCAGTGTGAATAGGTGCAAGCGCAGTGTTGCAGAGATTGCTGTCAAAGCAGTACTTGCTGTAGCAGATTTAGAGAGGAAGGATGTTAACCTAGATTTGATTAAAGTGGAGGGAAAAGTTGGTGGATACTGAAATGATATATGGAATTGTTGTTGATAAAGATATGAGTCATCCACAGACCCAAACATATTGAGAATGCAAAAATTGCCATTTTGACTTGTCCCTTTGAGCCTCCAAAGCCAAAGACTAAGCATAAGGTTGATATTGATAGTGTGGAAAAATTCCAAACATTACGTAAACGAGAACAGCTGTACTTTGATGATATGGTTCAGAAGTGCAAGGTAATCTTTTTTGTATTAGCATGCATTTATCTTTGGGTTGACAAGTTGTAGGGAGAAGGGAGCTCATGGTTGTACTTCTGCATGTTTGTGTCAAAGAAAAAAGCTCAATCTTGGTCTTTCTTATAGGGACTTGGGCCTCTACACTAAGTTGAGATTGCCCCCTTCCTGGTGATTGTACAGGATGTTGCTTTGCATATAAGATGTCACTTTATTCGCTATCTATATTAACCAACTTTTGGAATATCATTGATTACTTGCAAATATCATTTCTTGGTTTGGAAATTATAAGTAGGTGTAATTTACCAGCCTCACTGGATGGCAGGATGTTGGGGCTACCTTAGTTATCTGCATTCTGCCAATGGGGTTTTGACGATGAGGCAAACCACTTACTAACGCATAGAAATTTACCAGCGGTTCGATGGGTTGGTGGTGTAGAGTTAGAACTGATAGCTATAGCTACAGGTTTGTCAGTCCTGCAGTTTTCCTTATGTACTTTCAACTTTGTAATTCTATTACTGCTTTCATTTCCTAGTTTCTGATTACATGCTCCTTTTAACTTCTAGGTGGGAGAATTGTGCCAAGATTTCAAGAGTTAACTCCAGAGAAATTGGGCAAGGTAAGTTTTCACAGTTATGACTCTCTGTCCGTTGTTTTCTTATTTTTGTTGAGCTATACACTCAATGCATAAAACGTGTGTTTCCATGATACAATTTGTTACCCTGATCCATGTTTTCCTACTTTCATTGTGCTATAACACCAATGCATAAAACTTCAATATTCATATGTTTTGCACATGATATAGTATTTTCATGTGCAATCTTTTAGTTTGATCCTTTTTTGGCTTGCTAGGCTGGTTTGGTTCGAGAGAAAGCCTTTGGAACCACTAAGGATCATATGATATACATTGAGCACTGTGCAAATTCAAGGGCTGTGACAATATTCATTCGCGGTGGTAGGTCATATGATGTTAGCTCCCCATTTTATTCACTTTTGGTGTCTGTATTATCATCAGTTATAATTGATTCAGTGCCTTCATTCAAGTATTCTTTTAACTGCTGAAAGCTGTAAACCTTGTGATGGGTAGATACTGTTGATTTATTTTCTTACAAGAATTTAAGGGATTGGTGAGTTGCACACGTTCAGTATGCTCTCTCTGTTATTATTTGCTATAGGTAGTGGTATTGACATAACATGGTAGTTCAGCTCCACGTGCTCTAATTTGTTTTAAGTTGCCTGGTTTGTTATTTATCAAATGTGAATCATATCAAGCTTATGTGAGTGGTTTCATGGACCTATCTTGACTGTTCTATTCACTTCGAATCTGTTTAACTATTTTCTGGGTAATGTAGTCTCTGCTTGGAATTCTTTTGCTTTTGTTTTCCGCAATTTGTGTAAAAAGTGTGCATGGAAGGATGTACCTGTCTTTGTTCAAAACTGGGACTAGACTAATTCTTCTTCTGGGTGACGCTGTAGGTAACAAGATGATGATAGAGGAAACAAAGCGTAGTCTTCATGATGCTTTATGCGTTGCTAGTAACCTTATTCGGAACAATTCTATAGTATATGGAGGTGGTTCGGCCGAAATTTCTTGTTCAATTGCTGTTGAAGCTGCTGCTGAGTGCTGGTAAATACCCAGGAGTTGAGCAGGTACAAAACCAACCTCATTTTGCCCCTTTTTTTTTTTTTTGGAATTATATGTATGTATATTTGAGAGGTACTGTTTTGAACTACAATCTATAATATCTGCTTGCTTTTCGTGGCAGTATGCAGTCAGGGCATTTGCAGATGCATTAGATGCTATTCCAATGGCACTGGCAGAAAACAGTGGTCTCCAGCCGATAGAAACTTTATCTGCTGTCAAATATCAGTAATCTCAATATCTTCCTTCTAGTCATTTTTCATTCCCCCATCCCCTGTTGGTACGTAGCTGCTTCTTGTTATGAAGGAAGCATCAGTGGTTTACTGGTATGTCTGAAAAGAACTTTTTGATTTCTTCTCATCAGGAGAACAACTCCTGCTGTGGGATTGATTGCAATGGTGTTGGCACAAATGACGTGCTCGAATAAAATGTTTTTGAGACTTTAGTAGGGAAGCAACAGCAGATTCTTCTTGCGACTCAAGTTGTTAAAATGATTCTGAAAATCGATGATGTCATCTCACCATCTGAATATTGATTTTTGACCTGCTGCAGCTGCTTTCTAAAATAGATTTTTCAACTAGGCAACTACACACGGGGTTCCTTAAAATAGTTTTGAGTTTTTTATCATTCAAGCTGTTGTGCTGTTGGGTATATTTTCTTTGTAATTGTCTTACATTTCTAATGAATTATTCTCGGTTCGATGGAGGATCGTCTTATCTTTCTAGAACATGGGACGGGCAAGATTTATCGTTCAATCGCTTTTATTGCATAGAAATATTACCCTTTGAGATGACCTAACTAGTTTATCTGGTTAAGCGATGAGTTGCATTTTGTGGGGATATTGTTGTCGGTGCTCTTGGATTCTGATATGTCGTTTTCAGGTGTCATGTGCTCTGCTTTTTCTTTCCTTCGATAATGTGAAATCAACCAATACTTGTCATCCGCCCTTTCAGTTACATGTACGCACCGGCACGATGGACCCTGCATTCATAAATCAATCACGTGAAAAGATATGAATAGTCTACTGTCCATACCTGATCTACTCAACTCTTGGATGACCCGTAGGTATGGACTTACTGAACATATTGATCTTGATCTTATATGCATGTGATTCAGTTGAGTCGGGTCGAACATGCCATGCTACTACACGGCATTGATGTTTAATGGACATAAGTTCATGCCATGGTGGTCTTGAAATGCTATATGTATCTGGATAGGAGGTGATAAATGAAGGGTTGTTGGGCATGATTTAATGGCTTCTTGGATCAAGCTTTGAATGCCTCATGTTTTTAGCTTATTTGTGCAGTTGAGTAGTAGTTAAAAAAAGTGTGGAGCAATTTCTGCTTTACTCCCCACCTCTCTCCCCATCCCTTATTTATGTCTCTGCAAAAGAGATCTGCGCATTGAAATCTGATGCTCAGCTTTGTCAAAGATGTAGCGTGACTATCTGCCAATTCTGTCCCACCACGGCCACTTAATTTCAAGTTTCATTTATGAAATGTTTATAATAATTAACTTCGATAATGATGTGCTACAATATTAGCTACTAGAGAATGTTTTGATGTTGATCACATAGATGAACTCTTGAATCTATTTCGAAGCTTAGCCCATAATAATCTTACTCTGATTCAAGGATGTGTTTTTCTTTTTCCAAAACCATGGAATATTTCTATCATAACATACTTGTGTAATTTTCTTTATATTGCCTATAATAATTTATAGCTGTTCATGAGCAAAACAAACATTTCAGTCTAAACATCTAATATTGCACTTCGTGACCACTAATAGATGTTTCCATAATTTCTTCTTCTTCATAATTCACAATTCCTTAATTAATGAACATATATAAATTGGTCCCTCCACACACATGGTCCTCCTCCAGAGGCAGAGAGCCTAAGAAACTCTGCTTTAATTAAATCCTACACCTTTAATCAAATCATCGATAGAATAGGCACTTGGCTTCCACATCCCATGTGAGTGAGATGGGCCACACCGCACAATCTACCCCTAATAATGTTTCAACCAAATTCTATTCAACATACATCAATATATATATATATAGATACATACATGATTATCTCTCTCTCACACAGTATGCACTTTATTCAATGTAGATTCAATAATATGACTGTCTTAAAGTTGAATTAAATCCATCAAAAAGCTACATTTGAACTGGGACAATTCTAGTAAATTCCTTACAGCCAGAAAGTTACATATATCAACAACTCACCAGTCGTTGCCCCCCTTGGATTAATTTACTTTCACAAATGGAGGAAGAAGGCCGAGGTTGGTTGCAAACTTATACATTGTGCATATGGTAAATTCTAAAAATCATGAACTTAAAATAAAATTATAGGAGTATTAAATTAAATTCCCATGATCAGCAGCGTTTGCCTTTCTTGCAGCTGATGGAACCCGCTCCCATGGTGATGGTTCCCACTAGAGAGGAGGGCCTTGCGCTCAAGCTGGAGGCCTTGGCGTAGTTGGATGACGCCCCTGCTCCCGACCGTGTGAAGAATGCGCCGTTCAACATCAGGTCCCCTTCCGATCTCCAGTTCCACCTCTTCCATTCACTCTCCGCCGCATCCTCGTGTTTCGTCACCTATTTTTTTTACAGCACATAAAGATTTGCCTGCATTTAATTGAATTGAATACGTGTAGTGTTTGTTTCTCTCACCTCCTTGTTATCGGCTCTGTCTGGAGCGAGAAACCTATTCCCCTGGCTGTTGATGGTTGGAGATGCACTCCCACCAATGGCGTACATTTCCCAATGCGTGTAGTCATTGTTCACCACGTGGAAATATCCATGCCTGCACCTGCAACGCAAGTGCAACCCACACAATGGAAGAAGATTCTTAAGAAATACTCCATTGAAATGATTGTATATAATAATATACCTGGGCATCCTCTGCACGAGGCCTTCACCGAAATGGTTGAAGGCGATGGTGATCTGCATGCCCTTGTCATTGGTGTAGCTGTCGCTGTGGCCCAGCAGCATCACCTTGTTGTGGTGCGTCAGGTAGTTGTTGGATATGGTGATGGCGGTGGAGCCGTGTATGGCGTCGATCAGCCCGTCGCGGCAGTTGGACAGGGAGCAGTGGTCCACCCACACGTGGCTCCCGCCGAAGATGGACACGCCGTCGCCGTCCGACACCGTCCTCCACCCGTAGTGGTCCGGGGAGTCCCGGACGTAGGCATTCCCCCCCTGCTTGCAGTCGTGTATGTTGAGGCCGTGGATGATGATGTTGGTCACGTACTGCACCGTGATGCACGGCCCGCCGGCGATGTGCACGCTGGCGCCGCGGCCGTCGATCGTCTTGAACGAGTTCAGCATCAGCTCCTGCTTCAGCTTGATCACCATGTCCCGGGCGAAGATGATCCACAGCGGCTCCTTCTGGATGGCGCCGTATCTCAGCGTCCCCGGCTTCGGGTTCACCGCGTTGTCGCCCGGGTCCGTCACCACGTAGATCTTGCCGTCGCGCCCCCCGATGGCGTGCTTGCCGAAGCCGATGGCGCAGTCGGCCAAGCGCTGGCGGTTCTTCTCCCAGTGGGGGTCGCACCGCCAGCAGTCGTCGATGGGGTTCCCCGTGCCGCACGAGAGGAACCCCAGGTTCCTTCTTGATGCGTTGATTTGCCTGCATAAATAACATTGTTAGTTTTGTGAGATGTATAATTTTTATGTGAATGAATATTTGTGCATACTCATTAACTTGTTGAACAACGAGTTCAGGGTCAGGAACTGGTGAAGAGAATGTGAATGTAGGGTGTAATAATAATAATAATGGGAGTAGAATGAGAATGATCAAGATTTGAATTGTCATGTTGGGAATAGAGATGAAAATGAGTGAAGTTTGTGTTGTTTTGTGTTGGTGTATTTATAGGATAGGAATACGGGAATGATAAGGGGATGGGGTCAATCTAGTAAGCAAGGCATTAGAATTTAGGTCCCACTTAATTTTAATTTTTTTTTTTGCATTTCTTACTTTCTTGAAATAAAGATTTAATGAAATATTGGTAGTGAAGAATGTATAGTCTAATTTGAAAAAAAACTAATTTTATTTTTTAAATATTTTTTTTTATTTTAATCATTAATGCTATTAATTTAAAAATTAAAATTTAATTATATTTAGCACAAACTTTAATGCACAACTCTTTTCAACTATCCATAAGGACCATAATAAAAATATAGGGTTTTTAGTCCCTTATACTTTCTATAGCATTAATTTGTCTCCTTTTAATAATATTGCATTAAACATTTTAATTCATGGTTTTCATTATTTATTAAGAGTATATTTACAAAATATTATAAAATAAAATTAATACAAAAAATTAACTACAAAATTGAGAAGGAAGTATGATACGGAAGGTACGGATATTTTTAATGTGGTTGAAATTGGAGTATTAAATACGCGATTAGATTTGTTGAAATTAAATATTGCAAAAGTGTTTGATAGTTAAGTTTATTAGCAATTAATGATGATGAAAATCCAGACAACTACAGTCACCAAATAATATTTTAGCTTAATACGATTTGGATTATGTTGTGAACAAATTAAATAATGGCAAACAATGATTTTATTATTTTTATTGTGAGATGAATTTAATCATGTATTTTAATTCATTGAAATAATGTATTTCTTTATAGCAAACTATGTATTTCTTTGCTGCAAAAAATATATATATTTTATTAAAATGATGTATTAAGGTTCAGTCTCATAATAAAAAATAATGAGATCGTCCAACTCTTAAATAATTTATGAGGATTATCATTATTAACTTTACATGTAACGGTTTCACATAACTCAACATCAAGATTTTATGCTTTTCTTTTCAAATATAAAAAATTATAATTTAGATCTAGAAGTATTGTATAAAGTAAACTTTAGTTCATGAGTCATGACATAAAATTCATGAGAATTTTGTCTTTCTTCTCTTACATTAAGAGGTCATATATAATAAAAAATTCACAACTATCCATAATAATTAAATAGTGCGCCCACATGTCATTATTCGTACGACGACTTCACCGACAATAATTTATTCCTGTTCTTATTTCTTTTTCAACATTTAATTAATAAAAACACTGCGAGATCAAATATAACAGTGTAAATATTTATTAAAACAAAAAGAATATTCACCAGAAGTACGAAGACAAAGAAAAAAACAAGTTCTTTCACGAGTGAAATAGAAGAAGAGATTATTGGTTGCGAAATTTTTTATTGGAAGGTCTTTATACACTAGATATGAGAAATAATTTTTGCTATATTATACTCCCTCCGTCCCGGTCAAATTGTCCACATTTGACCGGACACGATAACCAATGATTGTGAGTGATAGTGGGAGTTAGTGGGATAAATATTTTATTGATGAGTGTAGAGAAATTGCTATTTTAGGAAAGTTGACTAATATTGTGGGACAGACGAAAAAGGAAATGTGGACAATTTACTTGGGACGGAGGGAATATTATATATATGGGCATGGTAACTAATAACTTTGTGCAACAATGATTGGAACACCAATCAAGGAATACTATTTATTTTTTATTTGTCATTAAAATATTGCTTCCTTAATTATACAAGGTAAAACTCAGGATATATTATTTGAAATCATTGGATCTTAATTAATATTATAAAATAGAATATTTAAGTAGAAAGAATTTAATCATGTGAGTTTCCCTGGCCAAGGTGCGCAAAAGTCATCACAAAATGAATTTTGTGCAGACAAATTCAACACATAAACTTAAGGCTACTACGTGACCGACACATAATATTTTTATTTTTTTTTCTTTTATAATTTCCTTTTTACTATTAAACTAGATTTTCAATGATTGAATGACTTTTTATCCCCACACACGAAAATAATGAAGATAGAAAGAAAGAAAAGAAAAGGAAACATAAGAAGGAAAGAAAATGAAGTTTCATTCTCATTGGCAGTGTAATTGTAAAAAGTATTTTATCTATGAGTAAGAGTTTATGGATTTGATCAGATATCGAAAATATTTTAGATGTATGAATTTTAAATAAATATATTATAACTTCAAAATAAAATGATGTTTTCGTTCCATTTAAAATGCGAGGAATTATTAGTATACTCTGAAACTAATATTATTAGGGAAGGTCTTGGGTTAGGCAGGCCTAAATGATTTAGGCGAGTTTTATCCATTAACCCATGATTTAGGTGGGTTTTATCCATTAACCCAAGCCCAAACCCATATAATATACCCTATTTGGGATGGGTGAACCCATTTGGGTAGGATAAAACCCGCCTAAACCGTTTAGGCCTGCCTAACGCAAGTTTTTGCCATATTATTATGTTTGAGTTTGATTCTTTATTACCGAATCTAACCTTAGACTGCGAGCTTTCAAATCCAAGTTTAAGAACTCAAATTAAAAAAAAAAAAAAACTCAAATTACTTCATTCATCAAAGTATTATGTTTATCAAAAAAAATTCTGTGTGTATAATTAATAAAGTTACTTAAGAATTTATCATACTTATTAATAATTAAAGTATATATAGATATATATATTTATTGAATTAAAAGGAGAAACCATTAAATATCACATATCGATTAATGACCTGAGAGTATACTACTATATAATGATGTAATGATGTAAGTCCCCTCTCCTTACAAATTAATTTTGTAATGAGAGAAATGAGAATTTTACATAATATCAGAATCGATTCAATTCGATGGGATCTGAATCATCTTAATATAAGGAGGTGTGTTAAATTACATGTAAACTCAGGGACACATTAAACGAGGAAAGAAGTTTTCATTTATGAGCACTTATAATATCAGTTTGGGATGGCAAAAAATTTTAATTTTGAATCTCATATCTATTTAGAAATGAGAAGTACCGTTAGATATTATATTTCCTCATATTTTTATACATCTTTCATTTCTACATTTAGTAAAAGTGAGAAACGAAAAATATTATGCATAATTTAAACTGTATTTTAAAAATGTTGTAACAAATTGATCTCAATATGGGAGCCACATTATTCTAAAAAATAATCTAATCTAGTTAAAATAAATTCACATTATTTCAAAAAACTTGAAATCATTTATTGTATTTAATCGGGAGTAGATATCCATACTCCCTCCGTCCCAGATTAATAGTCTCATTTGCTTTTGACACAATAACCAAGACATGTGAGTGTAGAATGGGTTGAGTGAAATTAATATTTTATTGTTGAATGTGAAAAAGTTACCATTTTTAGAAACATGACTATTAAAGTGGGACGCACGAAAATGGGAAATGAGACTATTAAAGTGGGACGGAGGGAGTATAATTTAAAAATAATAATAATGCAAAAAATAATAGAAAAAAAAAGTTGTTAGATAAAAATATAAAAAAAGTCACATGGAATAATAACCGTCTCTTAACTAAAAAGCGCTTTAAATTTAGTTAAGCGACACCGTAGGGTCCGTACAATCAGTTCTTGTGATGACGTGGCAACTCTGTCGGGGCCCACTGCACGTTAGTCCCCATGTGCCCTGTTTCCATTTTTCCCATTCAAATTCTCTAACTGTTATTATTATTATTTTTTTGAGAACCTGTTATTATTATTATTATTATAATTTGATGTAGAGTGAAATTATTTAATTAAAAATTATATTTGTTCCTGATGAAATAAAACTCTCATGATCACATCTCGACTTAATTTGATACACCCTTTTTTTTTTTTTTTTAAAAAAAAGCAGAGAATAGAATAACACATTATTAGTTTGTTTCATCATTTACTTTAAACTAGAAACATACCAGATTTGATAAAATAACTTTTTTTTTAAACTATGCTGAAAGAATCTTGAATAACTATATTTCAAATAATAAAGTATGAAGCAGGCACATTCCCAATTTCCCATTGTGATTGATGAAATGATTATTTGTGATCGTGAAGAATGGGATCACATGCATAAGCCCTAAACTTCTCTCTCATCCAACATTACTTTTTTGACTTTGCATATTTAATTAATCAAATTTTGAATATTTGATGTGTTATCCCCAACTCCCAATTAAACATGTCAACTGGGTAAATCTTACTGCCACTATCAAATAATATGAGAAAGGCCAACAATATCAACACATTGGAATATCATTCTCATCATTTATTTTTATGAAGAGGGTAAATCTGCAATCATTATCCAAGGGGGTGTGTGTGTGTGTGATATATTCTACTCATGTATATTGGTTTATAAGCCTAATGCGAAAGAAATTATGTACGGGATGATTATAAGATGATTGTAGTATGATACTAAATTTTCATCAATGCACCCCGAACAGGGACATCATACCCTCTTTCATGTGGATAAAGATTAGAAAAAAAAAGGCAATAGTTTTGTTGAATCATTTGCATCCATAGAATATTTGCAAATGGAGGGGGGAATCTTGCATGTTTAGTAGGTCATGCTACTCCAACTCCAATTATCGGATATGCATTTGCTTTTTTATCATATTAGAAAACAAAACATGCCAAATTTCTCCATCTTAATAATTGTCTGTCATGCATTATTTTGGAATTACAACCATACTACTAGTAGTACATTATAATTATATTGAAAATAAATCTTGTAAAACTCAACTGACAAAAAATAAATTAGATTTTAAAATAGGAAAAATCTCTCAAATACATTTTTAGTTTTGCTATTTGCCTTTCACTAACTTTGTTGTACACATTCGATTTTTGTAATTTGCATTGCTGTATTTGCTTGTACCATTGAATTTTTGATTGCAGGGATAAGGGTGCATGATCAAATAGCCCCAATTTGCACGTATCTGTTAGCTTTGATGAATTTATGCAATTGGCTAAATATTCAATCATTTATATTTCAGTTTTAATTATTAACTTTGGTGACTAGACAAGTAAAACTGGCACAGGTGTCATTGGCTAGGTGACGGCAGTGCAATTCTATGAAGTCTAGTCTCTTCTTATTTTCTTTTTTCCTTGTTCATTAAAATCTTTGCAGGTGAGTAGGTGGCACACAAATTTCAATCACTGTTCAATGCAATTATGTTAAGACCTAAGAATTAGAGGGTTCTTCTAGATCACTAATAGTGATTATTAAAAGGAAATGAGGCCAAAATTTATCTAGCTACTTTTGATAACTTGTTAAGTTATCTAGCCACATATATAAAAATACATGTTTTTTAGCCACTTTGCCAATGATTGGAGAGAGAAATTGAATTTTAAAATCTTGTAGCATTAATTGTTTTTGGATTTATTATCCATTACCCCACCAACTACCCCACCACCTACCCCACTCCCCCCTTTCTTTCTCTCATCCCGTCGAACACCCACCACCGACGCACGCCATTTTTTCCGATTCAAAGCTTCAAATCGCCGGATTTCGCACGCTCAACCCGGAAAAAAATCCACATTACGTCTACGTGATGTCTGGAGAAGAAGAAAACCCGAACCAAGTAAGTTAAATCCCATTATTTCGCGATTTTTGGCTCGTTTTTTAGCGCGATTTTTACCTTGAATTTTTCTTTGATTTTTCGCAATTTTTCGTCGAATACATGTTTTATTATGTGTATGAAGTTGATTAAATTCATATTTCGTCGATTTATATGCTTTAACATGACTAGAAATACTTTAGGAATGGATTTTTGCTGTAGAACTGTAAAAATACGAACAGACTGCGCGCCCTAGGAGGGAGATGACGAGATCTCGACTAGGGATGTCGAGATCTCGATATCGATATCGAGATCTCGATATCGATATCGAGATCTCGTCATCAATTTTTAAAAATCGGAATTTTATTTTGGCGGGATCTCGACATTGATCTCGATTTTCATATCGAGATCTCGATATCTAAATCGAGATTAATGTCGAGATCTCGATTTTTTTTCCAAAAAATTCTGATTTTTATTCTTTTAATTTCCCTTTTATTTACATATTGTATTTTATTTAATTGCAGGTTTGGGAGTGGATCAGGCCCAGTTTGCATGGCAAAGTCCCGCGGTCGATGAATTTTTACGACCGGGACATTCTTGAGGATATTCGGGTTCGTTTGTTGAGCTTTGGAGAGGAGAGTTTGGAATTATTTAGGGAAGGACCGTTCGGTCATTTTCTGAGTTTTCGGTGGAAGAAGAGCACGATACGTGCTACGTGGGCACTGATCACCCACGAGATTGAGGTGGAGGGAGCGGAGAATGAGCTGTGGTTTCGTGTTGGTGAAACCAACATTAGATTTGGCGCTGATGAGTTCTGTTTGATGACCGGGCTGCGGTTCGGAGATTCGGGTTTTGACCCTACTGGAGTTCATATTTTGCCGGAGGATGGTTGTTTATATTCTCACTACACTACCCTTCCTTCTGTTGACCAGTTGCATGTTGATTTTATGAGAACCGAGCTGAGTTTGAGCGATTCTGCTGATGATTACGTGAAGATCGCTGAGATTCTATTTTTCTACCGTATGCTGATGTGCCACGATGGGAAGCGACACGTAGACCCCTGGATTTATGCATTGGTGGAGAGACGTCATCAGTGGAGGGCATTCCCTTGGGGCTCGTGGTCCTTCAGTATTTTGCTGTATCAGATGTCTGTCGTGATCAGATCATCAAAGACAGAGAAAGTGCCTTTAGTGCATGTATATGGCCCTTTTTGGGTGTTGGAGGTAATTCTTAGTAATTTTTTTTTATTTATTTAATTTTTAATTTATAAAAGACTAGAATTGTAAATTATTTGCATTATTGTGCAGGCATGGTCGTACGAGGTGATCCCTGATCTGGCAGCGTTAGTTGCGAAGCGCATTGAGCCAGAGGAGGGTCAGGAGACTAGGCCTCGATGCCTGTTGTGGAGACCTGTTTATATTAGGGACTCCAACTTCACCACATTTTTCAGACATGAGGTAATTATTGTTTACAGTTTTTAATACTTATATTATAATTTAAGTATTATTTGATTTATTTCATTTATGTTTCTTTTCACCATGCTTGCAGTACTACACTGCAGCCGACAGATGATGAGGCCGGTTCTGAGAGTTGGCTCAGCTTGAGGAATGCTGAGAACCCGTTGATTCGGAGATTTATACCTTATAGGGGCTTCAAGCCCCGACGATCAGCCTCTCAGCCATCTGCTAGTACCTCGAGGAGGGTTCCGGAGCAGCCGGAGTCGCCGCCACATCAGCAGCCATCACCTCAGCCCCGTCCCTCGCCGCCGCCGCAGCCCTCGCCGCCGCCGCAGCAGTCGCCGCTACAACGCGACCCATGGCCAGAGTTCGAAATGAGGAGTGGTGGTTTTGAGGTTCCAGTCCGCTCTTCTTTCGAGCCTACTCATTTTTCTCCTCGGCGACGGGCTAAGAAGCGCCCGCGACGTTCCGCATCTGCAGAGCCTCGAGAGGTACTTGTGTTTAAATTTGTTTGATTTTTATTTGATTATATTTTACTTATATATTTATATTATCTTTTCAGACTGGACAGCCTCCATGGTACGAGTGGTACGGGATGTCCACGGACGACATGGTGCGATTTGCAGTGCCATTGGCTGGTCAGCTCGTGCAGCCACTGGCAGATACACTTCTTCCACCACTGAGAGCAGGGCTCGTGCAGCCACTAGCAGATTACATGATTGCTCCAGTGGCTGATCGCATGATTGATCCAGCGGTGCAGCGAGATATGCCACCACTGTCGCAGCAGCTTATACATCCATTAGCGAATCTGATCATTGATCCAGTGGCACAGCGGGTTATTAAGCCATTGGCAGAGACGATGATTGATCCGGTGGCTCAGCGACTTATTGGGCCAGTCGCAGATAGACTGATGGTGCCGGTAGCTGATCGTGTGAGTCAGAATATTGTGGAGCCGATATCTGCCAGGGTTACTCATAGGTTGAAGGGCTTCTTACTGGACCTCGCAGATACACTTCTCTGCCGCCCTCGCCGTAGCGAGAGATGGGCCCCACCGTATCCTCCTTATTCTAGAGGTACTTGTGTTTAAATTTATTTGATTTATATTTGACTATATTTTACTTATATATTTATATTATCTTTTCAGACTGGACAACCTCCTCTTCTGGCCCGACCGCCTCGCAGCCCGTTGGCCCCACCACCTCATCGACCGCGGGCCCCACCACCTCATCGACTGCGGGCCCCACCGCATCTCAGCCCGTTGGCCCCATCACCTCATCGACTGCGAGGCCCACCGCCTCTCCGCCTTTTGGCCCCACCACCTCATCGACTGCGGGGCCCACCACCTCAGTCGCTGCAGGCCCCTCCGCCTCATTCGTTGCTGGCCGCACCGCCCCCTTTCGTGTTCCTGCTGCGAAGATGATGACAAAATATCTGTCTTTCATGGATGATATCACGCAACAAGTCAGGGTGCCTGAGGAGGAGGGATTGGTTATGAGTAGGGAGCTATATTTCCGGCCACTTAATGACCCGCAGGAGGATATTACAGAAGATGTAAGTGCATAACTATTAGTTGTGAATTTTTATATTATCTGCTTTATATTAATTTTTTTTTTTTTGTGATATCAGCTTTTGCAGATCTTCATGCGTATGTCACGAGACATGGTTGCCAGAGCTGACATCAGCGTACTTGAGGACGGTGTTGACCCGGACAACACTATCATATTAGACCCCTCTTTCTTTGTAAGTAATGAATGTTGAAATTTTTTTTTATTCTTTAATTTTCATTTCATATTATAATGTTTATTATGTGCAGGACCGTATCTTGCTAAAATGGGAAAAAGTCCCAAAGAAAAAACGAGGACAGGTTGTTGATAATTATGATTGGTGGAAGCCCCATGATGATCTAGTGCAAGCTGTCCAGGGTCTTGGTGGAATGTCTGGCTTTAGGAGTTGGTACAAGGCCAAACATGTAAGTGACATATTTTCATATTAAATTGTTCTATTAGTTTTCATGTTAACTTTAATTGTGTTGATTTGTATTTTAGGTGATCGGGATTGTCCATCTCTACGATCACTGGGTCACTGTACGGATTGATCTTCATAGCTGGACCGTTGAGTTATATGACTCACTTCTCCACGCTTTAAATGATCCATCTGACCCAGTTCTCTATCTGAAGCGGGACAAGGAACTCCGACCACTTCTTGTATTACTCCCCCGTGTCCTTGAAACTGCCGGGTACTGGGACATGGTCGATCCTCCTCGTGTAAGAATCCTTGGTAATTTTTCTCTGATTAAGGATGTTACTGAGATGCCCATGCAGGTAGATTCACATAGTTGTGGAGTATATTGTATGATTTTTGTTGATAGGTTACTACTTAGAAGGAGGAGAGCTCCAGTTAGTGACCTTACTTATGAGTTTACAGTTCATTATAGGCAGCTTGTAGGTGCTAGGATTGTAAGTTGGTGTAGAGAAAGAGAAGCTCGAGAAGCTGAACAGTTGTAGTACTATTTTCTATTGTTATTATTAATATTGAATTTGCATTTTGGTTTATTTTGTGATTGATATGAATTTGGATTTTGGTGTATTTAAGCTGAACAGGATTAAATGGATTTTATGGAAAAAGATCACGCATTTCGAGATGAAATAGGAGATTTCGAGATCTCGATTTGA
>JAPKLW010000842.1:176687-213595 GCA_026898455.1 Plectranthus barbatus
TGATTTCGAGATCTCGAAATCAAATCGAGATCTCGAAATCTCCTATTTCATCTCGAAATGCGTGATTAGGTTATTAATTATAATTAATCTTAAATTAAAACATTATACAGTTTAAACATACATTTATTTAACACTTTAAAGTTCATTTAACATAAGACATTATACATTTGAATCTATGCATGCATAAGATGTTTCTATTTGAAATGTTCATACCTTATTCATGTTTGAATAGGATGAAGTAGAAGTAGTATAATACAAATCAAACATCTTTGTAATGAATGAATTTTTGCAAGTTTCTTTGTTATCGAATCTATATTTCCTTAAATGAGTGTTATATGAGTTGATTATCCTCGAAAATTAGTGAATTAAACATCCAATTAGACAATAATCCAGAAAATCGAGATCTCGAAATTGATTTCGAGACATGTCGAGACAACAAATTGAATTTGTCTCGACTCAAACCCTACAAATCGCGAAATGGGGTATCGTGATTTTGAAAATGATCAAATCGAGATCTCGATTTCAAATCGAGATCTCGATTGGATGACGAGATCTCGACTTTGTGTTTTTCAAATCACGATATTCCCATTTAAATAAAATCCGAAATATATTTCAAATGACAGAAAATTGAATGCGAATATTATTCGACAATATGTCTAAAATATTAGACATTTTGATACACATTTTGATACACATTTTGACGTAGGAAAAATCCTCTTCCATTTATGGAGATAGCATTGCCGGGGGGTTCCCGTGCCCATTTTGTGCTTGCATGAGATGTTGCAGCAGCTCACTTACTACTATAAGCTTTCATCTCTTTCCCGTTTCTACAAACAAAGAAGCTAATATCTTGCCCCATTTGTAGTTTCGGGAAAAAGAGAAAGACGTGGAGGAATCTGGAACAAGGACCGAGCTAGTGATGGAGATGTTGTATTTGCTCCTCGCCCTTGATGTCTTTTCCGGATGAAGGACTTTTTCCTACATGTGACGTAGGAAAAATCCTCTTCCGGACTGTTTGACGTAGAAAAAATCCTCTTCCATTTGAGCAAGTGCCTTTATTCTTGAGTAAAATATGAAAAAATCATCATCTTCTATTTGAGCAAGTGCACGTATGAGGGGAATAAAGAGGAAGAACATATTTTGAATGGAATATAGTTTGAGTAAATTCCTCCACCCTTAAATAGAAGTTAAATTTAGAAAAAAAAAATTGTTTTAAAAAAATAAATTATTGTGCAGAGTAGTTCACGTGAAAGTTGTTCAATAATGTAGTCAAATTGAGAATCTTTGCAGGCATTTATCGAGTAAAAAGTAGTATTGACATAGAAATTCATGTCCAAAAAGTAATAGTGATGTGATATGTCGAAAATGGGGGTATTCACGTGAAAGTTGTTCAATTATTGCCTTGATTCAATTATTGGAGTTCAATATGTCGAGATCTCGACATCATGATTTCGAGATCTCGATATGATGTCGAGATCTCGAAATCATGATGCCGAGATCTCGACATATTGAACTCCAAATCACGATATTCCATTTCAATTTTGTAAAATCCACCTGAATTCGTATACAAACCAAAACACCTAAACAGATCAAATAAGAACTCAAAAAATCGTCCAAATATCAACCACAATATCACCAGAATTAATATAAACCAATATACCCTAACAACAACTGATCAATTCGTCATAAATGCGCAAACAAAAATAAAGCAAGTACCACTACTCACTCATATGGTCAACTCTCTCCGGACATTTTCTTTTTGTATGCCTCGTCTGCTGACAGATACTACATGTCTTTGCCCGTCGCCTACGTGGCCCGTCTTGGGGTGGAGGACTGTTCAAATCCACCTCACCAATGGCAATATAAGCAGTGCAGGCACGTGAGTTGTGACCGGATTGTCGACACCTCCTACATACTTGAGATCTGCGCGTGGTCGAACTCTCAGCACCAGAACGTGCTCTACTCATCCTCGGACGGCCAGCCTGTCGAACTACTATCGGTGGTCTCACAACATAAGATGTTACCTCCGATGGGAGTACCCAATCCGATGGATGCGGCACAGTCATAATGGTGTGATGATATGTCTGTAGGAGAGTGAATTGCTTGTAGTAGTGTGGCACGTACTCTGATATCGGCTGCGAAATATATCTGACAATCGAAAAATAAGACACACATGTTATAATAATCTTTATTAAGATATTTGCAATAATGAAAGTTCGAATTAACATATTACCTGAGGGCGGCAGCCGCATGACAACATGGAATCAGATCGAGATCGAACTGACGACACTCACACGTTCTGTGCTCTAAGTCGACACTGTAGCTTCTCTGTTGCCCTTCCACCTTGTATATGTGTGGCATGGTGGTGCCTCTGACTACAAGCTGTCGCCCATATTCGGACGACTCTGTTAATTTCGTCATAGCTACGTGTGTCAGAGCATGATCTCTAGACCGTGCAGCCGCTCGTCGCTCGTCAAACCATCGCTCAACCATAGCTCTGTAAGTCTCAAGAAGGGCACATATAGGTAATCGCCTTGCCCATAACAAACGAGAGTTGAGGGATTCGGCTGCATTGGACGTCATGAAGCTGAATCGGGTACCAGGGCACTGAGATCTCGACCAACGGTGGACTCCTATATCCAGAAGCCTCTTGTAAGCTCCTTCTTTGCTCAGAATCTCCAAAGTAGACATGTGCTTTTGAAATGCATCGTGCCTATAACAGTAGGCTGCATCTCGTAAAACAGCACCAACTTGTGGACCGTACCTCGACATGTTATTCGCCAAGTGGTAGTAGCAAATAGCATGCGTAGCATTCGGAAATGCTAACTCAACTGCATTTTTTATGCTCTTGTGCTGATCACTGACAATGATCAGTCCTTCGCGATCCCCGAAGCACACATGCAAGCGATGCATGAACCACATCCACGACTCATCATCCTCTATGGGTCCAATCCCGATAGCAAGGGGAAATAATTGTTCATTGCCGTCTTTCGTCACCGCAACAAACAACATTCCCTTATTCTTGCCCTTCAGATGCGTGCCATCTACAACAATCACTGGGCGCATGAAGCTGTGAAATGCATCGATGCAAGGAGCAAGCGCCAGAAACATGTGCTTGAACAAACTCTCCGAAGAAGTGGATATATCATACATCGTGCCTGGGTTACGAGACTGTAGCATGTGTAAGTAGCCCGGCAGCATCGCATAAGACTTCTCCCACTCGCCGAATACCATTGCAATGGCTATGTTTCTTGCCCGCAGGGCAAAACTGTAATCAATCTTGATGCCGAATTGAATCAACAATTCAGACATCATCTCCTTCGGCTTTAGAATAGCGCCCTCCGCCGCCAACTTACTGGAGAAATACTTACCCAACACTCTTGCGGGCACTCTGCGGGGAGCAACACGATCAACATCCGTCTGGCAGTTGTGCATCAGATCACACTTGAATACTCTCCAAACAGTTCCAGATTGTCTTGCACGCAGCATAAAAGGACAACCATTCCCATGCTTGCATCTGTAGTTGAGCCGAGTAGTGCTGGACCTCTCTGTGGAGTACTCCAATCGGTGATGCAAGTGATGCAGTCCTACAGCAAGGTCAAGTTCATCCTTGCTGCTAAATGTCGCTCCAATGCACAGCTGAGTCGGGGCCCAATCTGCGGGAATAATCCACTCCAAACGCTCAGGTTGTTGAACCTCTATTAAAGGAAGCACCCAACTCCTTACTTCCTGATCATTTCGAGCTGCAGCCACGGACAGACTCAAGTTATTGTTAGATAGTCCGTACTGATCCATTCGCCCAGGAGCTAGAATCCATCTAGAAAAATCACTGACCAAGGACTCAAACAACCGACTCCGCCCCTCCTCCTCGTCCCTCTCCTCCTCGCTTGCCTCCTCCTCCTCCTCCTCCTCCTCCTCATCATCATCATCATCACAATAATCATCATCATCATTATCTGTAGATTCCGCCTCATACTCATCTACGAAATCATCAGCTAATGAGATGCTAGGACCACCCATTCGTGTTGATCGCTGTGACTGTGACTGAGGTGCCTGAAATCCGGACTGATTTTGCTTCAATTTGGTGACCACATATATAATTGGATCAATGCTATTTTCATATAGCATCCGCATAATATCTTCGTCGGTCTTCAGTCCAGCCTTCACATGCCTCGAGCCCCCAGATATACTGCTCATGTAAAACAAGCAGTAGCTAGTACTGAGGAGATCACAGTGCATGATCTCGTGAATCTCGGACAAAATGGTATTGTAGGAGATCCGTTCACGTCTCAAACAAATCAATTGCTCGTCTCCGCCCATATACTCGGATCTGTCCCAAGCCCCACCATGACGTATGATGAAACGTTGATACGACATCTGCGATAAATGAAACGAAAATATTAAAAAAAAATCAGGAGCATATTCCAGCAGACAATTCGAGATCTCGATATTAATATCGAGATCTCGGAATTAAATTAAAATTAATTGAGATCTCGTGACAAAATCGAGATCTCGAGATGATGTCGAGATCTCGATATGGTGAAGTCGAGATCTTGACATCATCTCGAGATCTCGATTTTGTCACGAGATCTCGATTTTCCTGGGTTTCTCCCTAAGATCTCTGCGTATTTTTTTACGAACAACAGTCCTAAAATCGCGATATTTTCTAAAAAACTAAGATATACAAGTCGATACTAAGATATGCATGTCGATTTTGAACACATAACAACATTATAACGCAGAAAACGAATCGAAAGTAAGAAAAAATGGTTGAAATCAACATACCTTCGATTTTTCTCTCTCTAAACCCTCTCAACAATCTTCAAATAATTTTTAAAATGTTTGCTTCCTCGTACAACCGAAAATATTTGTTTGTAAAAGGTTGTAATAAATTTACAACTACCTTGGTAGTTCAAATTAATTGTTCAAAATTAAATAAATGAAAAAATAAATGAAATAATGAATATTTCCGAAAATGGAAACAACTTTAATAAAGTAAATTTTGTCTTGTAGCCGAAAATGGAAGAGAGAAAAAGACAAAAGTACAAAGTGGCTAGAAAAATTATATTTTTATCCTTGTGGCGATAAAACATACCCACTTATTCAAAGTGGCTAGTTGTATCCATTCCCACAAAGGAAATTGTTTTAAGCAAGAGTTTGTGAGTGAGCAAATTATTGGGTTGTTTCATAACTCAAGAATAGTGATTATTAAAAGGAAAATGTTTTAAGCAAGAGTTTGTGAGTGAGCATTTTATGGGGTTGTTTGAGAATTTTGAGCATTCATAACTCAAGAATGAAACCATCAAACAATAATAATGCACAAGATTTGCACCAAGATCACATGTATAAATTTCACTAGATAGTAGGGCTGTAGGGGTAATGAAAAAAAATATCCCTCTCTCAATAGAGGGTAAAAATAAAAGAGTACGAAACCATATTTTCCCAATAACTTCCCATGATATATTACTATGGATGTATACCTGCATAAAATGCTACAAAAGTTACCACCTCTCACTACTTGTATTTCACTCCAAGATAATCTCATTGAGGATGAGAAAACTCAATGCCTCAGCCAAAGCTGATACATTCACGAAAATGAAGCCTCCAGGAACCACGATTGAATTGTGACTACACATCTTATGAACTGGTGCAAACAAACCATGCAAGTAAATCAACAAGGAGATGCACTGCAATAGCCAGGGCCCGTCTTTGCACATGCGCATTTGTTGCCGTCTTCCTAAGTATATTTTCTCGGGAGATGTTTTTGTGCTTCTAATATAATAGCAGGGGACTTAATCCTGCATAATCAACACATTAACAGAAAATAAAGAGGTGAAGGAAACCATTAAACACATAGAGGAGGAAAGCTTAACAGGGCGACCACATCATCTTGTAATCCGGTATACTTAGATCCTTCCTAAAATTACAACATATTTTCAGGATATTTTTTATGTAGAGTGCAATTGGTTGATTTGGTTTAACAGGGTAGGCATTGTCTGTCCATTTTCATCACGAATACCTTTCCCTCCCCTCTACCTCTCAAATAATCCCTTTGAATAAGTTCCTTAATTAGCAATAATAGATATGTAATATGCAAGGGAGCACTGTGAGACATCATTAAGCAGCAAGTGGAATCAAAATAAAATCACTAGAAATTTCCATTCTAAGACCATAACTTCCTTCTGGATTATTTGCATAATAGCATGCATCTTGATAAGTTATCATAAAATGGACAGAAGAAACTGGAAACTAGTTTAAATGAAACTTCTCACACAGTACAAAACGACCCAGGAACGCAAAATCACCACAAGATTACCAAAGACTTAGCTAAATATCAGTGTGAAAAATGCACACCATTCTTTTTCGATCATGAACAAAAGGAACTGACTCTATTTAATTTCCTATTTTCAATTGACATGATGAAAGCACTTCATGCAACTACAAAATGCAACAGTGCAAAGTCAAATGATCCTCTGAAACTAATAGCAAAAGGAAAATAGCTCAAATATAAAAATGGGAAGGAATACCTTCTCAATATTTTTGTCCAGATGCAGGCTACTTCTTCCATTCTTGCGATCATCTAAAATATCAGAACTTTCTACATTGACCTCACTGTCAACAGATGGCTTCTCATCAGCTTTCACTTCTGAGTTGACACCATTACCATTCACAGAAAAGCCATCAATGTAAGAAGAACTAGTCCCCTCCTCCAGTGGAGCAGTTTCCTTAATAGCTTTGCCATTTGGTATTTGAAGTCCCTTAGCTGCTGCCTCAAGTTTCTTTTTCTCTTCCTCTCTTTGCTTTCTTCTTTGTTCTTGCTCCTTTAGTTGTTTAAATCTGGAAGTTTGAACAAAGTAAGAAATGTGATGTGAACAGAGACAAACCTGGGATTAAATAAACTGCCATCTGTTTAACCTTTCACCAGGGCGAAGCCCTTCTGGAGTCAGTTTCTCTTCTTTCTTAACCACTTTTCTTCTTTGTTCTTCTAGCTCCTTTAGTTTTTTAAACCTGGAATTTTAGAACAAAATAAGTAAATATGATGTGAAGAGAGACAGCCAGATTGCCAGGGATTAAATAAGCGGTCATCTGTTTAACCTTTCACCCGGGCCAAGCCCTTCTGTAGTCAGTTTCTCTTCTTTCTCCACCACCTTTCTGACTGGTGGTGCCTCCGATATTGACCTCAGATTTTGGGTTGGTTCTTTCTCTATACTGTCATCAATCATTTGCTTGAGAGGGTTTCTTGCTCCACCCAATTTTCGCAGCCACACCTGTTGTGTTGTACTCAGTATGTTATTTGTAAGCCTGCATTACATACAAGCAAACAAAAAGAAACCATGAGGAAAAGAAATTGGGTGGGAATAGAATTAGAGAAAGTTCTGTTTCTGGGACTATTAGCACTGTTATTGAACGGCTTACCAGTAAAGGCTTAAGCCAGAAGGAACACTGAGAGCAAAATACCCAATCATCAATGGTAGCAATTTTGTTATGGCTTGCGAACTCTTGGCATTCGGATCATTACTCTGGCAGTAGTCAAATTGAAATTCTCAGGAAGAATTACTTGCTGATTAGAGTTATCAGAATTATTAACTCAGAACTACAAAGGGAAAAAAAGAAAAAAAAAAAATGTTCCCACAAGTCAATGGCAATTTGTTGGTGTAAAATGTAACATCAACTTCCTCTCCGACAATCACTTTTTCCATCAATGGAAAAAAAAGGATTGGATGAATGATGAATGATGGGAACAACTATGTTGTGAAGAAAAATAAGCATATGTAAGGACATTACTAAAGATAAATCATGAAGGTTCAGTCCTGTAAGAACGATTCAGAAAGAGATCAACCCTATAATATGAATCAAAAGAAGGACTGGCAAGAGCTGATACAAACTTTATTTTCAGCATAAAAATGCTAAACACATAAGCAACACTGACAAACCTGTGGGGGTTGCATGATCTGCACAGAGATATACTGACTGATAACCAGAAGCACAGGCAAGACAAGATATGCCAAAGTATCTGACCATCCAAGGGGAGGATGACCATCCTGTGAATTAGAGAAAATAAAATAACATTGACAAGGGGTACTGCTTCATGTTCATAAATAACAGAAAAAGATACCACAAAGCATAAGATCTACAAGTTAGGTCAATTGCTAGAGATTATGTTACATATTGATAGAGATTGTAGACTTTGAGTAGGTGATTTACTTCTTAGAATAGATTACATCTACTAGCATTAATATGTATATTGGCCTAATTAATGAACACGCAAGCTCCTTTTCTCCAGATATGGATCAACTATTCATTCTTATTTACATGGTATCACAGAGCAGCTACCGCTGCCACCCTATGCCAAAGGTGCCACCATTAGGCATCAATGCTGCCACAATCTGCCCTAAGCATTGTCGCTAGGGTTCCTACCCTTCTTTCAATATGCCTGATAAATGTACTGCTGCTCTAAGCATTGTCACTTGGATTTCTGCCCTTTTTTCAATATGTTTGAATCTACAACAATTGTTTTAGGAACCACTGTAAAATTGAAAGGTTCTATTACAGTCTTATTGTCTTACAACTATGGATCTTAAGTATGATACATGGAGTGTTGAGGCTTGTTTTGTCATGACATAGCATATAACCACATTTAACCCAAACAAGCATGCATGCCAACTTTCCCACACTAAATCAATAGACATATCTGATATGGAATGGAGAAGGATGATATAGTCTTACAATGAAGGGGAAAAGCCAAGTGGTACCACTACCAGTTTGCTTAGCAGCAATAGTTGTTGGACCAGCTAGTGAGGGTATCCAGAAGAAGCCTTCCGTTAGCAGTCCCTTGAATTTAAAGTCAGAAGCCCAATTAGAAATAAAGCTTTAACTTAACATAATAAATAATATCTGACTGATTCTTAAACAACTAAGAAAAGATAAATTGAGTATGTAAACACAAATGGTGGGGCAGTTTACCTCATCCGCTACATTAGAAAGAGCTCTATAAAGCCCAATCCATATTGGGATTGTGGCAAGTGTAGGAAGACACCCTGGCACATATACAAACAGAGGAGAGACTCGTGACTTTGTTAATTTACATAAATGGAACAGTGTGAGTAGAGGAAATCCTCTAAAAAAATCAAGATGACGGTTCCCCCTTTTCACTTCTGTGCTCTTTTCTAGAATCCATCAAGAGGAGGGGTGTGCCAAAGGATTAAGTACCTGCTAATGGATTTATACCAGCTAATTTGTACAGTCGAGCTGTTTCAAGTTGAATCCTCTCCTGCAAAGACAGCTACATATGAGAAACAAGCAAAAAGGGGTACATGACTATCACCGTGATTTTGGGGAAAGGAACACATTTTTTAACTATAAGGTCCACCATATTTCCAAATGATCAAAATAAGTCTAATTCTAAGTATATGAACAAAAAAAATGGTCCTACAAGGGTAAAAGAGTTACCTGATCGCCAGCATATCGTTCCTGAATAGCTTTTATTTGAGGTGCCAAAGATTGCATGGCCATTGCTGATTCCACCTACACACAACATTTTATATGACGGTTATTTAAATGTACCAAGAAACCCCAACTTTATGCATATGGTTATCTTGGTTTAAAAATCTAATGAGACTCAAGGAAAGCTTGTGGAAAACAGCTTCTGAGGCTACATCAATCCTCTGTCCTTTGAATCTTACGCCTCAGCCTTGTGAGGCTTGATGCCTCAATGCTTAAGGATGAGGCTAGCATTTCAGATTTCGCAGCTTTATGGGCATTTTTATCTCGGGCTTTACCTGTAGGCTTTCAAAATTGCTTTTTTAAGGCCAATTCAATAAGTCAATACAAATCCTAAATTTCCAATAGAACTGCTCGTCTCTCCTTTAACAGACTTACTCTCAGGAAAATATTATCAAACAAGCACCCACAGTGCCCCACCTCTCTCTCTCTCTCCCCTCCTGATTCTTCAAAAACACATTTAAATAATCTTCTTGGAGATTAAACCAACTACAAGGTTCTGACTTCTGGAGAAATTTTGCAGGATAAAAACCAAGCTTATTATGTATGCCTCAGTCAGCCTCGAGCTTAATTCCATTATTAAAACCTTGATGCATTTACAGTTACATAGCACATTAACTTTCAAAGGTATTTATGCCAGAGAATTTAAACCTAATCTGGCAAGATTATAGTGAGAGATTAAAAAAGTAAGTCCTAAGGTATACAAATCGTTTGAAACATAGAAAAGTAAAATAAACTAAGATTTCAGACGCAGATTTGTGCTTATCCAGTAGGAAATTAAACTCGAATCGTGGGGGTTAACATTGTGACATTAAATAAGAATCGATTCTTTGAAAGAATAATCAATTGTCAGAAGACCTTGCGCTAAAACAATGAGAGGAAGAGGATAATTGCAAAAATCACCTGCTTCTTTGTTAAAGGATAAGTGGCAGCCTTAACAAGTACTGTCAGTAAAATGATAGCAAAACCATAAGAATAGGGAACATGCAGAGTGGACAGCCCATCTTTAAGAACCTGAAAGATATACAAGCTTCATAAACCTTGTAGCAATAAAAACAATGAGCTGTAACATTTTTGTAAAGATTTATAATCCACCAAATAAATGCACTCGAAACAAAAAAAAATATGTCTCAACAACAAGTAAGGGAGAACGGATTAGGCTTCACTCTCAATCAAACCACAAAACTTACTAAGAACACAATACACAGAGTGGAAAATTACTGAAACGTACAGCTTGCTCTGGCCTGTGATTATGTGCATTTTGCACGCAATAAGGATACAGATTTTAAGAACAAGCATTTGTACTTATTTAAGAAGCATCGATATTCATCTACATGCTATGTTAGTTAGACTACAGCATAACTAACATAATTATTCACCAATGGCCATTTAGTTCAAAGCTATATATGCCAACATTTTTCATGAGATTTCCTAGCTTCTAGTTCTTGAAATTCTACAATAAATACTTGTCAGCTCGACAATCATTGTCCAGTCCCAATGAATCTAATTCCGCAATTGCAAGATAACAATGCAAACAACTTGAACAAAACTAGAAAAGCATAGACAAGAAAATCAAAACGTGGATAACTTTGTATAACTACTAATATTTTCATAATCCTTCAAAATCACAACTTTCTCTCTAATGATCCACGATAATTTAACAGTCCCAATATTCATGATTCCAACTAACTTCCCCCAAACCTCAAAAGCACAAAATTCATAGTACCTACTCGTCTTGGTGCACAAAATCTTTAACGAACCTTCAAAACGACTTCCATGGCATTGGTAATCCCAGAAAGCCAATCATTGTTCTGCTTGGTTGTACTAACTGCATCAACAGCGTCGGCAGAATTAACAGCGGCATCAGCAATTGTGTACAGAAACCCTTCAACTCTGCCAAACAAATCCTTAATTACTAGTTCTGCATCTTCCGGGTCAGGAAACGGAACCTGCCCCAAACCAAACCGGGCAACCCCGAAATTCCCGGCCCTTAATAAGGGTTTCTGTAACGTAAAATGGGTTCTACTGAAAACCGCGGTCGGAGTTCTCGTCCAGCCTAATAACGGAGATAACAACAAATTCTGTCCAGTTGAAGAAAGAAAAGTCGACATCATGAGGATTTTTTTGTCCCACTCTTGGGCATGGAGAAATAGCAAAGAAGGGGGTAAATGGAAAGGAAGAGTGTGGAAGTTGCTAAGATAAAGCACACGTATTCAAAATTGTGGCAAGTGCGTGTCGCTGGTTTTCATGAGAGAGTGGCGGATGGGAAGGAAAAGCTGAAAGGGGGCGTCTTCCTTAAGAAAAATGAGCTGCCTAAATCATGTTTGACGAAATGACCATGCGAAGTCCAAACTCCAGAGTGCCAGAAGAAATGAAATCGCTAATAAATGGGAGCACAACTTTTAAATAGCACGAATTATATACTAAAATATAATTATAAAGTTATGATATAGAATTGTAATATATGTTACCAACTTTCTAGATTTTATATGAGATCAAGTCTCTATCTCTTTATTTTAACAATCTAACAGGTTATTAAATTACAAATTAATTTTCATTTTTAGTTACTCCATATATAAATTAAAGGTAATTAAGTAATAAATTATATTATTCTCTCTCATTAATTAATCTTATAAAATTTCTTATTTATCTCTCTCCTCTATCATTCTTATAAAATTATAAATAATCATAACTTATTGAATTTAAGTTATTTTTTTACTTATTATATATCAAATTAAAAATAATTTAATTACCTTTCGAACGAAATCTCTATTGCATATGTTAGGAATAAGATAATCATAGTAAAATCAAATAATGTAATAGCTAAAACTAAATAATATAACATAATACAAAATATAATGTAATAGTATAATGCTATTAAGGAGAATTAGATAATGCATATCGATGAATAACGGGAACTATTTTTTTTTTTTGGTATGTTCTAGAGCAATTTGATATTTTTCACCAGATGTTTCCAAGACTAATGGAAGTGATAGCTGTTTGACTTCACAGTTAAGTGTGGCGTTGTGCAAAGTGCAAGTAAATGACGAATCGTGATTTAAGAAACGACGAAAAAGTTCAAAAAATTGGAATCAAGAACCAGTAGTAGTTTTTTTTTATACCTTTTTTTTTTAAAAAATCTTACGTATTTCAATCTTAAAATTTTTAATATATACTTAGTATTTTTGTGGTCAATCTCTAATTCATAAAACTTAATACTAAAATGTTGGTCCCGAGATCAGAGCTTTACAGATATGTGCAACGGAAGATAAAAGAACGAGTTCTTGCAATTTACAAACTAGTGGTGATTAACCAGTTTGGTTCTTTGAAAAGCTTGTTGTCTGCGAGTTTCATTATCACCGAGTTTGGTTATACTACAACACGAGATGCTGTTGAGTTTTAAATCATTGAAAAATAAAATAAAGCAATAAATAACGTAAGAATTTATAGAGGTTCGAACAATTATCCTACGTCCACTCTTCAGGCAGTAGCCCAGAATATACTAGCCTTAGGATTACAATCTGTCTTCACGATCTATCGCAAGCTGGTGAATGTCTGTGTCCACCAGTCCACTTGCTCACTCGCACAAATGTCGTTCTCTTTCAACACTCAGATCGGGAATGTGAGCAACCACGCAGCCTCCTCTTCCGGAAGTTGGGATCTTTTAAGTTCTTCCCGAAACTCTTCGAACTTGCGGCAGATGCCCGTAATAGTTATAGCCTGGGCATAGCTGCAACTGCTGCGATTTTTCTTGGAGAGAAAGGGCACTAGAAAAAAAAACTTAAGTTGAGAAGCTTAGAGTATCGTGCCTTGAAATGAGGCACGATAAGCGATATGAAAATAGCCTCGAACAGGAAATAAGAACTCTAAGAGTCTCTGTTTAGAGATGAAGGTTACGATGTAGAGTTATCAATTTTCTCTAGAACTCTAAAATTAATGATTCTATACATAAGTCTCATAACAACACATTGATTTTCGTAAAATGCATGCAAATATACATAAAATGCATGAAATCTTACTTAAAATGCACAATATGATGTATAAAATGCATTATATTCCTTAAGAAAAAGCATATTCTATTGAGATATAATGAACAATTTTAAGATAAAATGAACAAATTTTAAGATAAAATGAGGTGAGAATATAATATTTTATTTTATGCAATACAATAATATTAGAATGCATATTTGATAAATAAATATATATATATATATAGGGTAGTGATCAGGTGAGAATAGGAGTTACTATGAGAAATAAGAAGAGATCTCGCGCGTCCATCTCATTAAATCGACGAACATGATTCATTCTCAGCAAATTGAAAAACGCGGCATTTTTGCCCCAATATCCTGCAGTTTTAGCCTTTAAAGGCTAAAACTGTAAAAAAACTCAAACACAAACAACAATCTGCATTTTAAGTCCGATTTACTTCATTTTTAGCCCAATTTACTTCATTTTTAGCCCGATTTACTTCATTTTTACATAAATACGAATTAAAAAAAATTAAACATCTTCTTCTTCAAAGCAGCAACATGAGCGTAGTCTCTATAAAACTCAATACCAACATCAACAGTTCTAAAAACTCTGCCCTTAAAATGCTTCATCTCATCAACACACTTTGGAATAAATGAACTTGTAAGATACAAAAATGCACAAAGTTAACACTAAAGATGCACAATATAATAGTAAAAATGAACGTCGATTTGAATACACACTTTGGAATAAATGAACTTGTAAGATACAAAAATGCACAAAGTTTACACTAAAGATGCACAATATAATAGTAAAAATGAACGTCGATCTGAATAAAATAAAATTTTTTAAACTATATTCATGCACAATAAAAAAAGTCGAGACCGAACACGAATGCGAAATCCAGAAACAAAGAAAAAAATCTGATCGACAGAAGAAATATAAATAAAATCGAACGAAGAAGGAAGAAGAAATCAAATCGCGCGAAGAAAGGAATAAAAAATTTAATGAGATACTATTTCAGATTTTTAAAAAAGCTAAAATTACAAAAATAACCTTAATTTTGCAAAACTGCAGGATAATCGAGGAAAACTGCACACAGAGTGAAATAGATCATGAGCGTTGAAATCACAAAATCAAAGGCTGAGATTTATTCTCATTTCTCATACTAAAAACTATTCTCATATGATCACTACTCTATATATATATATATATATATATATATATATATATATAGGGGTGCACTATGGTGGAAACCACTTCTTAGATATGAAATAAGACTTGATCTTGTCCATTGATTAAAAAGATTGACGCTCCAGATGCATTTTTGAGCTGCAAAAATTCGCTGCAATAATAGAAGAAAAAAGTTGCAGAAAAGGGTTTTTTAGTAAATGTGATGCACCTTTTAACTTCCTCATATCTTACCCATGATTTTATTTGCAAAAATTTTGGAACAGTTTTACTGCATAATTTTATCGAATTCGCTGCAGTATTAAGAGATAAAAGTTGCAATATTAAGAGGAAGAAGTTGCATTACGTAATTTTTTAAAAATCAAAATTATATATGCACGATTTTCAGCCCCTAATTTAGTGGAATTTGAATTCTAAAATACTACATTTCAAAATTAAATTATATTTGTTTCCTAATTTAATGGGATTGGTTCTCTGAATTATAGTATTTCAAATTAATTTTTATGTTCTTTGGGATTTCAAACATTAAGCAATTTTAGAAGATCATAAATAAAATTCAACTTGATTATCAATAAAAAATTGCATTTTTTATACAATTTAGTTGCAATAAATGATATAATCATTTGCAGTAATTAAATGTCTAATGCACGGATCCATACAACTACACAAAAAAAGCAAATTTAAATTTTTTAAAAGCAAATTACTATCATTGCTATTATTATGAAAATCATGTGCAGTATTACAGGCGTAATTATTGCATATTTCATGACAGTAGCAACTTTACTAAAGACAAGGAAAAAATAGAAATATCATGCGACAAATACAAGCAGTACTCATAAAATATTGCAATAAATATGCTCTATTTATGCATGTTTACAGGCGGAATAACATCATATTTTTTAATGAAATTATACACTCGATGTACCAATACTGCAAATTTACAGGCTTGATATACGCAAATTTACAGGCTCAATATACGCAAATTTACAGGCTTGATATATGCAACCTAAAATACATTCTATCAATTCGTATCAGCAAAAAAAACTTACAAAACAATAAGGAATCCGTAGTAAAATCAACTATAATATCATAGATAATAAGAAAGAATGAAAGCGTAGGGATTAAGGGGGCAGACGTTCCTCGCCAGTAGCCAATCTGCAACGCAGTCGACATGAAAACGTTGTGCACAATTAAGAATCCCCACCAATCGATCTTGACATAAATCACCTTGACAAACAACGCACACCTCTCCGTCGCCGCAGTTCACCACCGCTTCTTCACAACTCATCCTTCTCCAAAAATCTATCAATTTCCACCTTAGATAACCCACCAATTTTATAAACGGATTGCTAGAATGGAAGTCTGCGCCCAACATATGATGTAGTAATTGCGGATGCGGTGGTCATCGGCGATGCACGTGAAGAAGGGGATGAACATGGACCAGGCAGCGATTGAGAAAAAAAGAGATAAAGAAGTCGTAGAGAAAGAGAAAAAATATGTTGCGTAGGGCAAGAAAATTGATTTGGTAAATATATCATGATCTATAATTAAGGAATCAATTAAGGAAATATAAATATTGACAATTTTAATTTACTATAATGTCCTTTATCAAGATTTAAAATAAAAAAGAAAATAATAATTCAAAATAAAGATAAAATCTGATCCATTAGATTTTAAAAATTAATGACTCGGATTTAGTTCTTATCTCTCATCTGGGTGGTGGTTCACATATGATTACAACTCTATATATATATATATATATAGAGTAGTGATCATATGAGAATAGTTTTTAGTATGAGAAATGAGAATAAATCTCAGCCTTTGATTTTGTGATTTCAACGCTCATGATCTATTTCACTCCGTCTGCAGTTTTCCTCGATTATCCTGCAGTTTTGCAAAATTAAGGTTATTTTTGTAATTTTAGCTTTTTTAAAATCTTAAATGGTATCTCATTAGATTTTTTATTCCTTTCTTCGCGCGATTTGATTTCTTCTTCCTTCTTCGTTCGATTTGATTTATATTTCTTATGTCGATCATATTTTTTTCTTTGTTTCTGGATTTCACATTCGTGTTCGGTCTCGACTATGTTTATTGTGCATGAATATAGTTTAAATTTTTTTTTTATTCAGATCGACGTTCATTTTTACTATTATATTGTGCATCTTTAGTATTAACTTTGTGCATTTTTGTATCTTACAGGTTCATTTATTCCAAAGTGTGTATTCAAATCGAAGTTCATTTTTACTATTATATTGTGCATTTTTAGTGTTAACTTTGTGCATTTTTGTATCTTACAGGTTCATTTATTCCAAAATGTGTTGATGAGATGAAGCATTTTAAGGGCAGAGTTTTTAGAACTGTTGATGTTGATATTGAGTTTTATAGAGACTACGATCGTGTTGCTGCTTTGAAGAAGAAGATGTTTAATTTTTTTAATTCGTATTTATGTAAAAATGAAGTAAATCGGGCTAAAAATGAAGTAAATTGGGCTGAAAATGAAGTAAATCGGGCTTAAAATGCAGGTTGTTGTTTGTACTTGAGTTTTTTTACAGTTTTAACCTTTAAATGATAAAACTGCAGGATATTGGGGCAAAAATGCCGCATTTTTTAATTTGCTGAGAATGAATCATGTTCGTCGATTTGATGAGATGGACGCGCGAGATCTATTCTTATTTCTCATAGTAACTCATATTCTCACCTGATATATATATATAGGGTAGTGATCAGGTGAGAATAGGAGTTACTATGAGAAATAAGAATAGATCTCGCGCGTCTATCTCATCAAATCGACGAACATGATTCATTCTCAGCAAATTAAAAAACGCGGCATTTTTGCCCCAATATCCTGCAGTTTTAGCCTTTAAAGGCTAAAACTATAAAAAAACTCAAGTACAAACAGCAACCTGCATTTTAAGCCCGATTTACTTCATTTTTAGCCCAATTTACTTCATTTTTAGCCCGATTTACTTCATTTTTACATAAATACGAATTAAAAAAAATAAACATCTTCTTCTTCAAAGCAGCAACACAAGCGTAGTCTCTATAAAACTCAATACCAACATCAACAGTTCTAAAAACTCTGCCCTTAAAATGCTTCATCTCATCAACACACTTTGGAATAAATGAACCTGTAAGATACAAAAATGCACAAAGTTAACACTAAAGATGCACAATACAATAGTAAAAATGAACGTCGATTTGAATACACAATTTGGAATAAATGAACCTGTAAGATACAAAAATGCATAAAATTAACACTAAAGATGCACAATATAATAGTAAAAATGAACGTCGATCTGAATAATTTTTTTTAAAACTATATTCATGCACAATAAACAAAGTCGAGACCGAACACAAATACGAAATCCAGAAACAAAGAAAAAAAATCTGATCGATAGAAGAAATATAAATCAAATCGAACGAAGAAGGAAGAAGAAATCAAATCGCGCGAAGAAAGGAATAAAAAATCTAATGATATACTATTTCAGATTTTAAAAAAAGCTAAAATTACAAAAATAACCTTTAATTTTGCAAAACTGCAGGATAATTGAGGAAAACTGCACACGGAGTGAAATCATGAGCATTGAAATCACAAAATCAAAGGCTGAGATTTATTTTCATTTCTCATACTAAAAACTATTCTCATATGATCACTACTCTCTCTCTATATATATATATAATAAACTTATTTTAAGATAAATTACATCAACATACATTTTATTTATGTAACATAGTGAGATTGAATTATTTCGTTATTTATTTCGATATATGAATGATCGACACGACTCAAAAAAAACTCAAAATTTACACGCTAACTTTTAATATGAACTTGGATTATTTTGATGCACAAATAAGATGATGATTCGTTTAAGTATATATAGTAAGAATATTCAAATAAATTAAGGTAGATATATTTAAATTTTAAAATCAGATAATCTTTCTTATTTATAACAATATCTTCCATATCAGATTAGATATGTGTATCCAAATCTAGATACATGCAATCTTTCCTTATTAGAGATATTTTGTTTTCGTAAGAGATATAATGCATGTTTGCTTAGATAAAAATGCATGTTTGCTAAAATAAGATGCACAATATTGAAGATAAAATGTCATAAGTAGAGTGACTAATCATTTTATTTCGCAATGTAATGCTAATGCAGGATTTCACTTTTAAAATGAACAAAATCATAGTTAAAATGCAGGCTTTAAAATTATCATTCATTGTATATAATTACTATATTGTCCTTTAATACAGGATGTTCAAGATAAAATGCTGAGTTTTTTAGTTTAATCTGGTCCGTTGATCTGAAGATCTGAACAACCGAGATTTATTCTTATTTTTCATAGTAAGGTTCATTATCACCCGATCACTACTATATATATAATTTGATAAAAAAAATACAAGTAGATAAACTTTAAACTTATAAAAATGAAACTTTGTTTTATAAAATAAATCTATCAAAAAACTTATTATTTATTGTATGTTTACACTGTAATAAAATAAATAATAAATAAAATAAAAATATTTGGCAGAATTTTTTTCCCACTATTCTACTTTAATATATATATATAGAGTTGTGTTCAAGTCCGAACTAAATCCCTAAATTCCACCATCCCCAGCTTTTATGGATTTCGAATTTTAAGAAATCAATTTAGTAAGGTCGTGCATTATTTTTTCTATGAAATTGCATTTATTGAATATAAATATGCAATATCCGTAATTTTAAAATGTAATTATGTTCTGAAATCTTCAATCATTCCATGAAACATACTGCAACATTTTTAGGCTTATATAATGTAACTATCAGTACAATAAACGACTATGTTCTAAAAACCTCAATAATTTCTTGAAGGATAATGCAACTGTACAAGCGTAAATAATGTGATAGGACCCTCGTGGATGAGTAACGATCGTAGCCTAGGGAACAAGAATCGACACGATGCGGAAATGACTCGAACAAAATTGGAAATGAAAATGACAAACGGATGGAAGTTCTGTAACCCTAATTTGACCCTTCAAATGACGTATTCCAGACAAATCTCATATACGCCCCCAAGAAGCTGAAGAACTAATGACGCAGAACGGTAGAAGACACCACAATTGAATGTGCAAGTCCAGTTGATTAGTCAATTCAAATTTTAAGGAATCCACAGAAATTCTTGAGCTTTCAGAATTGGAGAAATAAACTCACAAAATATTATTGAACTGAAAAATGAGTTTAATTCGAAAATAAGCAGCCCTATTTATAGGATGAAAACGAAATCTCTACTCCTAATCTATCTAGGAAATCAAATCTAAAAAAAGTATATCAAATATTTCAAGATATACAACATGTATATCTTGTAAATAATATCTAGAAAGTAAATAAAGTTTAATAACTAATTAAATTCGAAATTAAAATAAATCTAAGCCCAAATCAAATCAATTAAGCCCAGATGTCATAATTAAATTAATCCATCTTAGCCCAATTTGATTTTCGACTCTGATGGGCTTCTTGAATAATTCTTGAGCCCAAATCTCTTTAATCAGCAGTTGCAATCCATCTCTTAGCTTCTTGACCCTAGCTCTCGTCATAGGTCCACTTGGAATATGGACTGGATCTTGCTCTCGAACTGCACCTTAGGCTCCATCATTCCCCTCCTCTTGAAAAGGATTTGTCCTCAAATCCAAGCCGTCACCTATATCAAAAGGACTTAAATCAGAAACATTGAATGCAACACTCACATTATACTCACCTGGTAAGTCCAATGTATAGGCATTATCATTCACTCTCTCTAAGACTTGAAATGGACCATCCCCTCGAGGTAACAATTTTGATCGGCGTTGCAATGGAAATCTCTCCTTTCGCATATGCAACCACACCCAATCTCCAGGCTCAAACACCACCTTCTTGTGTCTTTTATTTGCTTGTTTTGCATACTGCTCCGTGCAACGGTCTATGTTAGGCCTTGCTTTCTCATGAATCTGCTTCACAAAATCAGCCTTTTTCTGACCATCAAGGTTAGTATACTCTTGGACAAGTAATGGAGATAAATCTAATGGAGTCAAAGGATTAAAACCATACACAATTTCAAAAGGTGAAAATTGAGTAGCAGAATGAATAGCACGATTATAAGCAAACTCAACATGTGGCAAACATTCTTCCCATGACTTAATATTCTTCTTAATCACATCTCTCAACAAAGTAGACAAAGTCGTATTAACTACTTCAGTTTGACCATCGGGTTGGGGATGACAAGTAGTATAAAACAAGAGTTTAGTACCAAACTTACACCACAAAGTCTTTAAAAAATAGCTAAAAAACTTAGCATCTTTATCAGAAACAATGGTTCTAGGGATACCATGCAACCTCACAATCTCTCTAAAGAACAAATCAGCAATATGAGATGCAACATCAAACTTATGACATGGAATAAAATGTGCCATCTTAGAAAACCTATCAACCACCACAAAGATAGAATCACTCCCATGCCTAGCTCAAAATTGAACAAGACACGACCTAGTTCTTGATACTAAAATGATACGACCCTCGCGGATGAGTAACAATCCTAGCCCAAGAACAAGAATTGACACGATGCGGAAATGACTCGAACATAACTGGAAACGAAAACGATGAACGAATGGAAGTTCAACAACCCTAATTCGACCTTGAAATGACGTATTCCAGACGAATCTCATATACGCCCCAAGAAGCTGAAGAACTAATGACGTAGAAGGTAGAAGACACCACAATCGGATGTGTAAGTCCGGTTGATAAGTCAATTCGAATTTCAAGGAATTCACATAAATTCTTGAGCTTTCAAAATTGGAGAAATAAACTCACAAATATTATTGAACTGAAAACTGAGTTTAATTCGAAAATAAGCATCTCTACTCTAATCTATCTAAGAAATCAAATCTAAAAAAAGTATATCAAATCTTTCAAGATATACAACATGTATATCTTGAAACTAATATCTAGAAAGTAAATAAAGTTTAATAACAAATTAAATTTGAAATTAAAATAAATCTAAGCCCAAATTAAATCAATTAAGCTCAGATGTTAAATTAATCCATTTTGGCCCAATTTGATTTTCAACTCCGATGGGCTTCTTGAATAATTCTTGAGCCCAAATCTCTTTAATCAGCAGTTGCAATCCATCTCTTAGCTTCTTGGCCCTAGCTTTTGTCATAGGTCCACTAGGAATATGGACTTGATCTTGCTCTCGAATTGCACCTTGGGCTCCATCATAATGCATATTTACATACTTATATAATGCAACTTACATTTAAAAAATAAACAACAACGTTTTCAACCAACCAAAACATACTGCAATTTTGCAGCTTATATAATGCAACTTGCATCAGAAAAACACACAACTATATTCTAAAAACCTTAATCATTCAATGAAGGATAATGCAACTGTACATGCGTATATAATGCATATTTATATACTTAAATAATGCAACTTACATCTAAAAAATAAACAACTACGTTTTTAACCAACCAAAATATAATGCAACTTTGCACAATGTATATTTACAGTCTTTTAAAATACATTATACAGAGGTTAATATTGCAACTTCACAGGCTTCGACACTACAAATTTACTGGCTAAATAATGTAACTTTATTCTGAAAAAAAAATCTAAAAATAACTAAAATTCAAATACAACAATACATTCATCACTTGGATTCATGTTTTATAAGTATATACCTACAACCAAAAAGTACACTAACATAAAAATAACCACCACCAAACACATATAAGAAACAAAAACAAAATCTATAAAAGACGAGATTGTATACTAAAGGGCAACAACGAAATATTCACATCCCATGATGAAGTTTTTTATGGTTTCGTCTATACATAAAAAACATTGCTTTGAAACTGAAACAAGCAACAGAGGTCTCCTTTAGTGTAACATTTTGTCGAGATTGCGTAGGCAGCATTGATTTTTTGTAGATTCTTAATTCGTGCCGACTGCATTGGGAGTGGAAGGGAGAGAGGAGACATTGCCGGTGGATGGTGGGGAATGGCAACAGTTGGAGAGATGACACTAGCGACGGGAAGGGAGAGAGGAGACAACGCCAGTGGTTGGTGGGGGATGAGATGGCCGTAGAGATGAACGACAGAAAAATAAGAAATTAAAAAAACGGCATAAAAAAATGATGATAACCTTCAACTTGATAATTGAATTGACGTAAATTATGAGAATGAAGATACACTTTCCAGAGTAAAGATTTGAAGAATATAACTTACCATATTTAATGTGTAAATTAGTTAGGAAAGAATTAAAATATTATTTGAAAAAAAAAAACTAAAAAACCCTTCATGTAATTAATTAAATGTTAAATTAGGAAATAGAATAAATAGGGAGATCAAATTTGGACCACTTATTTTATTAAACTAACGGACAAGATTCATTCTCATCTCTTATCTAAAAGGGACTTGTGATATGAATACACCTCTCTCTCTCTCTACATATATACATATATATATAGGGGTGCGATCTAGGCTGAACAAGGTTCTGTGAATGAACAGAGACCAAGATCTAACCGCACATTCATGAGATCAACGTCCATAATTCTTCCATGTCGTGTATCATTTTTTTCATAACATATATCATCATAAGGTTATAAATGTCCAAAACCAATAAAATCAAATCTAATAAAATTTTTAAGCGAATTTTAAGGGAGCAGTTTCCCACAAAAATAGATACACGATCTATTTCAGATACCAAATCAAATGCCCCACGATTTTTTCCATTATTATCAAATAAATTGGAAAGAGAAAATGCACCACGATTTATTCCATAATCTTAAGTTAATTGTTATCATTGTTTATTGCTTTGTGTGTCATTGTTTATGACTTTGTGTGTCATTATAAGGTTATTCTCTCAACTTCCACTAATATATTATCATTAAATGTATAAACAATTTTAATTATTCGTTAAACAGGGATTCGAAGAATGATACATTTATTCATAAATAATGACACTCACATAAAATAAAAATGACAATCGCATATGACACAAAAATAATAAAATCTAGACGTAAAGGCGATCCACCAAGTGTCAGCCGGATTCGAAGAATGATACATTTATTCATAAATAATGACACTCACATAAAATAAAAATGACAATCGCATATGACAGAAAAAAAAATAAAATCTAGACGTGAAGGCGATCCACCAAGTGTCAGCCGGTTTTGAAGAATGATACATTTATTCATAAATAATGACACTCACAAAAAATAAAAATGATAATCGCATATGACAGAAAAAAAATAAAATCTAGACGTGAAGGCGATCCACCAAGTGTCAGCCGGATTCGAAGAATGACGTCGACATCGCCAGATGAGACAAGGCAGCAAACAACTAGTCATAACAACGGATCTTGGACGAAAAATCGTCCAAGTGGAATGGCCAAATCGCGAATCGGACTTTAAGACTGGACGGAAATCGTCCAAGTGGAACTTGATGCTGGGGTTGATTGGCACGAGATGACGAGCAGCGACGGGCTGCGACTGTGGCGGCGAGAAGGGGATAGACGAGAGAACTTGATGCTGGGATTGATTGGCACGAGATAACGAGCAGCGACGGGCTGCGACTGTGGCGGCGAGAAGGGGATAGACGAGAGGGGAGAGCCATGGCTGGTGGCCGGACGATGGTGAGGGAGAGGGTGGACGATCATGAGGGAGAGGGTGGACGATCGTGAAGGAGAGGGTGAATTAACAAATTAATTGAACCCTAAAAGAAGCTAAATAAATTAAATCCCAAAAAATTAGGTAACTACCATAATTATCAAATCTACTATAAAATATAATAATATTTACTACCTAAAATGCCCTTTCAAATAAATAAATAAATTTAATGACTGCCACGTGTCATTATTATAACCATCAGATTCAAAAAATTAATGGTTAGATTATAGGTCATTGTTCATTCACAACATTTAGTTCAGAAATGAACGCAACTCTCTCTCTATATATATATATATATATATATATATATAAGTATATTAAAAATAAGAATGAATCTCATCCATTAGATTTAATTAAATCAATGATTGATATTTAATCAAGCAACAATTACAACACAATCAAGCAACAACTGAAATACAATCAAGCAATAACTGAAATACAATCAAGCAGCATTGTAATCAAGCAACACCTAAAACACAATCAAACAACATTATAAAGGTAATCAAGCGGCTTTATCATTTTATCACGGGGAGAATTTTTATCACCGGATCCAATCCCTATATATATATATATATATATATATATATATATATAGTGGTGATCATATGAGAATAATTTTTAGTATGAGAAATGAGAATAAATCTCAGTCCTCTATCTTAGCATATCAACGCTCAAGATTAACAAATTTATGTGTTCATTTTTTGTAGTATATTGTGCATTATTCGATATTAAGGATAATTTTGTAAAATCTTTTCTCTATCCTCTAATTAAAATTCTAAAAATTTTAAATGATCATAACTCACGCAATTTAAATTCGTTTTTCATGTATTATATATTAAATTAAAAATAATTTAATTATCTTTCAAACAAAATCCTTATTGGATAAATTTAGAGGACCAAAACTTTAACGCAAAAAAATAGTTATTCTATACATAAATCTCGTAACAGCACATTGATTTTCGTAAAATGCACAAAAATATACCTATATGAAATTGTACTTAAAATGCACAATATGATGCATAGAATGTATTATATTCCTTCAGAAAATGCATATTATATAGAGACATAATGAACAATTTTAAGTTAAAATAAGGTGAGAATATAATTTTTTATTTTATGCAATGCACTAATATTAGAATGCATATTTGATATATATATATATATATATATATATAATAAACTTATTTTAAGATAAATTACATCAACATGCATTTTATTTATGTAACATAGTGAGATTCAAATTATTTTGTTGTTTATTTCGATATATGAATGATCGTCACGACTCAGAAAAAATTCAAGATTTACACGTTAACTTTTAATATAAACTTGAATTATTTTAATGATGCACAAATAAGATTATGATTCTTTTGAGTAGGCATGGTAAGAATATTCAAATAAATTAAGGATAAATATATTTCAATTTTGAAAATCAAATAATCTTTATTATTTATAATAATATTTCCATATAAGATTAGATATGGATATCCAAATTTTGATACATACAATATTTTCTTATTAGAGAGATAATTTTTTTTCCGTAATGAGATATAATGCATGTTTCCTTAGATAAAATGCATGATTGCTAAGATAAAATGCACAATATTGAAGATAAAATGTCGTAAGTAGAGATATATAGCATTTTATTTCGCAATGTAAGGTTAATGCAGGATATTGACGTTAAAATGAACAAAATCTTAGTTAAAAATGCAGGCTTTAAAATTATCATTCATTGTATGTAATTACTATATTGTCCTTTAATGCAGGATAATCAACCAAAACTGCACACAAAATTAAATACATCTTGAGCGTTGAAATGACAAGATCAAAGACTGAAATTTATTCTCATTTCTCATACTAAACCTTATTCTCACCTGATCACTACCTTTTATATATATATAGGGATTGGATCCGGTGATAAAATGATAAAGCCGTTTGATTACCTTTACAATATTGCTTAATTGTGTTTTAGTTGTTGCTTGATTACAATAATGCTTGATTGTATTTCAGTTGTTGCTTGATCATTTATTGCTTGATTGCGTTTTAATTGTTGATTGATTAAATATCAGTTATTGATTTAATTAGATTTAATGGATGTGATTCATTCTTATTTTTAATATACTTATTTATTATCATATGATCCGATTATATATATATATATATATATATATATATATATATATATGGAGCGGATCCAGTGAGAAAACTCTTAACGTGAGAAAGTGAGAAATATGCTTGATTGCATTCACGACATTGCTTGATTGTATTCAGGTCGTTGCTTGATTGCAATGTTGCTTGATTGTGCTTTAGTTGTTGCTTGATTCAATATCAACCATTGATTTTTTTAGATCTGATGGACATGATTCATTCTTTTTTCTCACATGGGGATTTTTTTTACATTATCCCTCCTCTATATATATATATAGGAGTGGTCACATGAGAACTCCCCTTACCATGTGAACGCAAGAACCGATCTCGGCCATCCAGATTGGTGATCCAACGCTCAAGACTAAATAAATCTCGTCTGTATTATAGTGTAGTAAAACATGAATTGAAGGGTAATTTTGTAATATTTTTTTCTCTCCTCTAAAATCATCCTAAATCTTTAAATGATCATAACTCCTTCGATTTAGATTATTTTTTCATGTATCATATATAAAAATAAAGGTAATTCAATTATCTTTCAAATGAAATCCCTATTGCATATGTTTTGATTTAAAAATTATCGTAAAAAATAAAAATTGCACAATATAATACATGAAGTTATGTTATATAAAAGTCTTAACATAAGAAAGTGAGAAACATGCTTGATTGTGTTCATGAGGTTGCTTGATTGTATTCAAGTCGTTGCTTGATTGCAACGTGTTGGTTGTGTTTTAGTTGCTGCTTGTTTGAATATCAAACATTCATTTTTTTTAGATCTAATGAATATGATTCATTCTTTTTTCTACAGGTGATCTCTCACACACATATATATATATATATATATATATATATATATATATAATATATATCTCATATTTGTTTTTGGTGTGTATGATACGTTTTTCTCCCCAACCATTCTTTTAATGCATATATTATGATTGAAAAAACTAAAAAAAAGTTAATCATTAATTTAACAAACCTAAAATGAAATTTATTTTATTGAACAAAAACTTTATTTCTAGTGATCGATCCAATTCATATAGAAATATATAAAATCACAGAAGATTTAGGTTTGATGATCGAGAAGTGTAGTGTGCCGTCGTTATCAAACATTTGATATAAATCAGAATCGCCTAATTGTGAGCTCGCGAATGTAAAACATGCATCTAAATACTCTCCACCTGTTGCCTTCCCCTCCCCCTCTCCTCTCTACCTCCAATCTAATATACTTACTCTATGCATCTCGCTCTCTCTCTCTCATCAAAGATGAAACCCAAACACCTGATCACCTGTTTCATCCTCTCCACACCCTGTCTCTTCCTCCTCATCTCCTACAAATTCACGGTGACGCCCTCATCCACCCCGGACCTCAGGATCCGACCCGGATACACCTCCTACGACTCGTACATCCAGCACCAGCTCAACAAAACCCTCAACCCCAAGCTGCGCAAGATATGGGCCACCCGCGACTGGGAGCGCAAGATCCGTGTCTTCGCCGCCCTCTTCGGCGACCTCGCCCGCCAGAAACTGCTGCTCAACTCGTCCACGGCGCTGTGCGTGGGGGCGAGGATGGGGCAGGAAGTGGAGGCCCTGAGGCGTGTGGGAGTGGCGGACTCCATCGGCATGGACCTGGTGCCATCCCCGCCGTTGGTCGTGCGTGGGGACTTCCATCAGCAGCCGTTCGATGACGGGAGTTTCGACTTCGAGTTCTCGAACGTGTTTGATCACGCATTGTATCCGGAGAAATTCGTGGGGGAGATCGAACGGACGCTGAGGCCCGGCGGGGTGTGCGTGCTCCACGTGGCGCTGTCTCGGCGGTCGGATAAGTACTCGGCTAATGACTTGCTTAGCGCTGAGCCGCTTAAGAAGCTGTTCAAGAGATCCGACTTGATTCTTGTTCGAACCGTCGATGCCTTCGGTTTGGACACTCAGCTCGTTTTTCGGAAAAGGCCGTTTTAATATTTCCTATTATTCATTTTATTTATTTTTTTCATTCTAATTTCTACTTTCATTGTTTCAACTTTAATGATTCGTTGTATTTATAATTCTCATTTGCGAGAATGATTTGATAATCACATTGCTATTTTTGAAATTAGTCTAAAGAATATCGAGAATGATTTTTTTTTTTAAAGTCTAGCAAATGATGTTTTTAAGTCTAGTAAATAATGTATTTAAAAAAAATATATTATTTGTAAGGTATTCCGATCAGAATATATTATATATCATATGTATCCTGATTAAAATATGGGTTCCAAATGAAATTTTATGTGTAAAATGAGATTTCGTTTGAAATTTGGTTTACTGTTACTAACATTTTACAAACAAAAATACACAAGTTCATAGGAGGCTCACCCTTTGCTTAATAATAACAAAAGCAATATTAATCAAATAATATGATATCTACAACAAATTAACAAAAAAAATATTTCATTTGTCTCATTATATTTGTATCGTTTTCTTTTTTCGTCAATTCTGTTATATTAATCATATTTTTTAAAATGAAATTTTTTTGTATTTGCTAATAAAAACATTTATTTTACTACACTCATAAATATTAATTATCGTGTTCGGTCAATATGTGACTAACTAATCGGGACGGGGAGTATATATATATTTTGATATAATATGAAGGTCGTATCTGTTGGAATCCGGATAAGTTCGAGTTAATTACTCGTGCAGAAATATTTAATTTTGTTGTAATTAAATATTACGAGGTCGAACTACGTCGCGAGTAGATAAGCGTAGTATATTAATTTTCTCAAAACCGAATTCCGGTGAGTGAGAAATCGATCCTCGAAGTGGCACGCATAACAATGTAATGTGGGCATATTAATTAGTTAATTAATGATGTCCCACATTGGTTAATTAAATACAAATATCTTGGTTTAAATACCTAAGTGGTTAAACCATGTAATAACAAGTGTGTATTAGGGGTATCGCATGACAGCCTGTGCTCCTGCGCGCGCTGCCGCCTGCCTCGCCTGCAGGCCGAGCGCCCGCGCCCCGTGCCCCGACCCCGGCTCCGGCTCCGGCTCCGGTCCGGTTCGAACCTGGACCTGGTCCTGGGTTTGTGCTTGGCCCGAAAGTGCCTTATCTTTTTGGCGACTCAACGGGCTGACTGGGCTTGATTATCTGGCCCAGTAGTACTACGTGGAGCCTACGTGTGCGTGACATGGCGAGCATGTCAGCACATGACGTGTCTGCGGGTGTTACAGAAACGTGCTTGAATTCAATCAACACGATCCCGAGACTTGCGCGCCGTAACCGTCCGATCCGGGAGACACGCATCGTAACCGTCGTCGGTCTTCAATGCTCCAGCACGCTCCCCAGGTGGTGGACATGCTTATAAATAGGCATCCCCAGGAAGCATACAAGTGTTCAGATTTTTCCAAAAATACTTTGTTGCTTTTCACCTGCCAACTCTGCTCCTGCTTCACTCCTGTTCGCCGGATCTCTTAGACTGCGGTGCTGCTTCGATCGAGACGAAAGCCGTTTTACCTTTGGGGACAGACTGCCTTATTCCGAGCATTACGGAGGTATATTCTGTCTTGCGGGAAGAGTTCTCTCGACTCGGCTTACTTGTTTGATTAGTTGTTTTTGCCTATATTTCCTTGTACCGTTTCACCGTGTGTTCCTCGTTCTCAGATTCTGTAATCCTTTACTAACAGTATCTTCAACAAATTAACAAAAAATATTTTGGTGCAAATCCTGTTTTAGCAGACAAAAATGGAACTTGAATAATTCCATGCATGATGGATTCGATTCTATATGTTATTTAGAATGTGTTGAATTCATCCCACTTCCACGTAGCCTTGTACGGAGAATTTTAGAAATATTCTAGAGGGAACAGAATATATATTAGAAAATTAGGAAACATATTAGAAGATTGCAGAAGACTTATGAGAACGGTATAAGTGTAACAATATAAAATTTAGCACATGCAGATATTTATATAAGAGTTTGACTCCTCATCTATAATCAGCAAACATTATGAGTAATAAATTATTCCACATTCTTATACATTCTCTAAAAACTCTCTCTAAAACTTGTTTCTATCTTTATAACAATTTAATATTAATCAAATAATACTATATCTACAACAAACAACAAAGTGATGAAAGATAAAATATGCATATCTTCAACAAGAAAAATGGAAAAATTACATTTATACATTGTAATAAAATTAAGAAAAATTTTCACTTGGGTTTCTGTAGCAAAAAATGGGAACAATCCCATGCATAAAAAAGAAAATTACCCTCCCCTTAACTCATTTGCATGAACAATCATTTTCATGTGATCAGACAATTCCTTCATTAAAACTTAATAGGAATATGGTATAAAGATAGATTTCAAAGAATTTGAAAACTAAAATAAGAGGGGAGGGAGGTTAAAAACTAAAATACGGAAGAGCTTAAAAAAGTAGTGGAAGTACTCTAATATCAATTTTCTTGAAAAGTTGACAAATCTAATAAAAGTATTTTCCTTTTAATATATTTTTAATATATATAAAGTATTTTTTTCAATAACTATTATGGTTAGAAATATGACAAATAAAAATAAATCACTTTATATTCATTAATTTAATAAGGAATTTAATTTTAACCTTAATATAGAATAGGTAATAGAGATATATATATGTAATTTATTTTTTTCTTAAAAAAATATGCATAATGTTAGTTCCAAATTCGTAAAGGCTATATATGTAGTGAAAGTCTTATAGTGGTTGGCCTCCACTGATTTGTTCTTTAGTCAGTTAAATATTGTAAAATTGATTAATTTGTTGAGTTTTAAGTTAGACGATTCAAAATATACATCAACAACTTAATCAGTTGTTGGATTTAAAATAAGCAAGCAGGTAAATTAACTGAAATATAAATGATACTTTCTCCGTCCCGCTTAAATAGGCTCTTTTCATTTTGATACACTAATTTCGGAGCTAGTGTTTAGTAGCTAATTGTGGTTAATAATAAAATTAGCAATTGTAATTAACATATTTAAGTCTTAAATAAGTTAATTACAATTGCTAATTTTATTATTAACCACAATTAGCTACTAAACACTAGCTCCGAAATTAATGTATCAAAATGAAAATGGTCTATTTAAGCGCGACGGAGGTAGTACATGATATATATAAGATGGTCAATTGAGTCTGGTGCAAATTTGAATTTGAGGATAAATCCCTTTGAAGATGAGGGGAATGATGGAGATTTAGTTGACAAGATTTATCAAGATATTTCAAAAAGACTTGTTGAAGATATGATAAAAGATTTGATATATCTTGATAAGATTTGATTTAGTTTTAATTTGATTAAATTTGATTTCTAAATTTGTTAGGATTTATATTTCGTTTTATAACAAAAATACCAAGATATATTTGTTTTTTATCTTCATAGATTTGATATGATTTTCAGATTTATCTTCCTAGATAGATTAGGATTAGATTTGATTTTCTCCCTATAAATAGGGCTTCATATATTCTCCAATTTATCTGAAAGCTCTTGAATTTTTGTGGAGTACCTTGAAATTCAATATTGACTTATCAACCGGACTTATACATCCGTTTGTGGCGTCTTCACTATATCCATCGTTGTTGAGGCAAGTTGCTTGTTGGGTCGTAGGGGTTCGTTTTTGTCCTTGCCTACGGTTCTCTAAGTGTCGAATTCAAAGGTGTTTGATTTTCCCCATCGTATTAAGTTCTTAGTTTGCTTCCACGTCGCGTCTGAGTCTATTCGTTTGAGTTCCTGGGCTGCGATATAAACCTTTCGGCAAGGATCGTATTAATAAGTGTCATTTGTTTTATTGATACGCTATTTTTATTCTTTCTACGTTAATAGTTTCAACTTTAATGATATTAATCATACGTTGTTTTTATTGTTATTTGTGAGAATTATTTGAAAATCAAATTGCTCATTCTTGCTATTTTTGTAAGCTAGATTAAGGTTCACAATTTATATACGTCATAATTATGTTATAAGTTTAGTACTAACAAAAGCAATATTAATCAAAAAGTATTTTGATAAAATATATGTTGAAGCATGAAAAAGGAAATAATCACGGATGAAATCGATTCTAGATGTTATTTAGAATCTATTAAATTCATCCCAAAGTCGACTAATGTTTTGATTCTAGAAGGAATAGATGATATTAGAAGATTACAAAACTTTGTACATATTTATTTGCAATCATCAAACATTATGAGCAATAAAATATTTCGCGTTCTTAAACATTCCTCAAAAGTTTTCTTTAAAACCTCTTTCTCTCTTTTTCACAATTTAATATTAATAAAAAAAAAAATTTATATCTACAATATTGGTACCATAATCAGAGTTTGAATGCTTAGCGGAAATTTTAATGTACTTGTACTTATCCAAATTGGTCATTCTGCACCAGTTTGGTTTGTCAAGCTTAGGTCTTAAGGTCAAGTAGTTGTTAGTTCAACACTTGAGTGTTGAGTTTTAATATACGTAAACTGAAAAACAGAAGACTATAAACGACACAAAAGTTTATAGTGGTTCGGACACAAAAGTCCTACGTCCACTCTTCAGACAAAGTCTCGAAATTCACTAAGTGTCGAATTTACAGAGTGCTCCCACAATCTATCACTAGCTGGTGAATGTCTTGTCCACTAGTTCACTCGTCTGGTCCTTTGTTCCTCCTTCACTTCTCAGCTTCTTGGAGTGTGGGCACCACACAGCCTCCTAGCCGGAATTGAGTTTTTTATAGTTCTCACTGGAACTGACTGTCTTGCAGCTAGATGCCCATAGGAGTCAGAGTACAGAGCGTACTTGACTGTTGTGTTCTTTGTTGGAGAGAAAGAACACTAAGTAAACTCAAGAACAAAGAGTTCTGAGTCTTATGTTCACGAAGGTGACACACGTTAAGCTTGTGAAAAGCCTCTAACTTTGACTTACTTGATGATAAGGTGTTAGGTGTTTGAATCTCTTGAAGTCCTCGACTATTTATAGGTTAGGATTCTGAGATTCGAATTTTGGAGCCGTTTAGAGACAGATCGGATGTTGTCCAATCCGATGCTTCTATTATCTACTGCGAACAGGTACTTTTTTGGGAAAACTGGACGTGTTCCCGCTTTTTTTTACTTTGACTGTGCGAGGAATCAAGACAGAAGTTTTGAGATTTCAGACTTTAAGAAATCTCCAATTCTTAAGTCTAAACTTGTCAGTACCATTCCTCAGAAGATTCTTTTTGTCTCTATGCACGGGGATCGGAACTAGAGATTCCATGTTGATGTCGTCAGTCTGGCAAGTCCATGTTGGCTTACGTCACTAGTCTGAACGTAGATCCCAGACTAGAAAGTTTGATATTTAAGACTGGTGAGTTACAGATTCGTCAGTCCCAGACTGATTAGTCCCATACTGATCTTCCAGTTTGTCTGAATCTTTTGCGCATCCACAAAATGATTCTTCAGTCTGTCTTCGATCAACTCCAATTACAACTCGATAAAAAGACCTTACAGGAATTTACATTTAAAATAAAAACTGGGGCTAATCTGGAGACTTTCTAGACTGGTTTTGACCCTTTGATCCACCAAAATAAAACAATTAAGGATAAAAGAAATTTCTAACAATCAAAGTTCCTAACAATTTCCCCCTTTTTGGTGTGGTTAAAGCCATCTAACCATCTATCGACAATCTAAGCTGGTCAAAGAGGAGCGACTGATTTATGAGTTTTTACAAAGATAAACTATCAAACTATAAACTCAAGGAAATCATCTCCCTATATACAACTTGTTCTACTTAAGATCTTCCCCTCAAACTCGGATAGATATTTCTCGATTAAAAATTCGAATGTATAAGATCAGAGCAAAATGAAATCATAAGTATCAGAGCATAGGTTTAACAAAGTTTGTAAGAAAATTACTCACAACTATGCTGATTACACTGGATTGTGTAAGTTCAACTCAGAATTGACTCTTCGTTGGACAAAACCAATTGTATACATTACAACTACATGGAATAAATAACTAAGAGTCTATATAAAAATATCAAGCTTTACAAAATAAATAATGAAGAGCCAGGTTACAACAAACCAGATATGCAACAAAGAGCTAGATTTGATTTTGGAAAACAAGAAAAGAATTTTATCATTTGGACATAGAGGAGCCAGCTGCGAATTTGGCAATGTCTTTCAAGGAGGTAACTAGGTTCATCAGCCTGGCCATCTCAGCTTCTCGCCTTTGCCTATCAGCTTCCTTGCACTCCTCTCTCTTTTTATTCTCTTCAGCTTCGAGCTTGAGCTTCTCTTCTTCAGCCTTTTCCCTCTCTTCTTCATAAGCTCTTCGCTCTTCGTCTTGTTTTCTCCTCAGCTCTTCCACTATTTTGAGCACATCCAAAAAGGTGGTGACAGTGGATGTCATCGTTTTAAGTTTCTCACCCATGGATTTGCTCAGTTTTTCTTTTATTATCTCCACCTGAGACCTTACTTGATCTGCCACGAATTCCTTGATTTCAGCAAGTAGGCACTCTTTATCCATGGCTTCAGGTGGACTGATGGAAGTGGTCGGAATGGCTTAGGCATCATCATCTGGCTCCTGTATAGTAGGTTCCACCAGGTTTATGTTCACATCTAAGATTAAGAATTAATAAAGTCGCCAAGACCTTCGTTCTTCATAAATTCATAACAGAAGATTACGTCTCACCACGACCCATTCAATGCGACACCAAACTAGTATAAACTAATAACCAAAGACTAGTTATCTCAAGAGAGCATAACCTAAAACAATAGTTTATCCAGAACTATCTCAGTTGGGAATACGATTTATATCTTATAAAGAACTCAACAATATGATCTTCAGTGGGACGACACACCCACCACATTGTCTACAATATAAGATAAGTGGATATACATGTAATAATAAGAAAGTTACAATGTGATAACATTCAATTTCAGTTTATTACAAGAGATTAAGTACATGACAAAGCTCACTTAAAAGCTTGCTTTACAGTATACTCCAACAATCTCCCACTTATACTAAAGCTAAACATTTAGTATACACTAATGTCATTACAAATCTCCCACTTAGAATCAAAGTGTAGCTGCAATGTATTGTTAACCAAGACCCTTTACGTGTTTTCCAAAGAACTTAGTTTCGAAAGTCTTCATGAAAGGATCAACTAGGTTATACAACGACACAAATTTTCCATAGCCACATCACTTCGCTTTATGATTTCTCGTAAAATGTGGTATTATCTCTCTATGTGTTTACTTGCCACATGGGCTCTAATTTAATTCGAGTTTGCTACTACACCAGTGTTGTCACAATAAATTGTGATACACTTAAGCATACTCGTAATCACCCCCAAGTCCAACAAGAAGCTTCTAAGCCAGACATCTTCTTTGGCAGCCTCTGAGGCAGCCACATAGTATGGCTCCGCCTCCCAAGGTAAACACATAACCCGAGGTAAAATCTTAGCTCGATCAGCTTGAAAATTTGAATTTGATAAACCCAAAAGGGTTGGATGTCTGATTGGTAAACTTGTATATAATCTCAAGTTCTTTTCAGATACTTGAGAATATATTTTACAGCAGTCCAATACCCTTGACCAGGGTTAGATTGATATCTTGCCACCATGGCAACTGCATAGCAAATATCAGGTCTAGTACAAAGGATAACATACATAAGGCTTCCTACAGCCGAAGCATAAGGAGCCTTAGCTATCTCCTCTATCTTGTCTGGTATTTTAGGACACATGTCCTTAGACAGAGGAACTCCATGTCACAAAGGCAGAAATCCTTTCTTGGAGTTTTGTATGCTAAATCGGGCAATAACAGTGTCGATGTAGGAAGCTTAGTACAAATAAAACATTCTCTTATTTTGATCATGAATGATCTTAATGCACAGAATGTACATAGCATTTCCCAAATATTTCATTTGTAATTGTTCAGACAGTTACACCTATACATTCGACAATATCTTCAAGTTATTGCCAGTAAGAAGATATCATCTACGTACAATACTAAGAATACCACCACGTTTCCATTGCTCATTTTGTACACATAACTTTCGTCTTAAAATTGTTCAAATCCAAATGAATTGATCACCTTGTCAAAACAAATGCTCCAAGATCTAGAAGCTTGTTTAGGTCTATAAAGTGACTTCTTTAGCTTCCAAACCAGATGCTCTTAGCATTTCATTACATAACCTTTAGGTTACTGCATATAGGTGTCTTCATCCAGATTTCCATTAAGGAAAGTTGTCTTGGCAACCATTTGCCAAACCTCATGGTCAATGTAATTTGCTATGGAAAAAAGAATACTGATTGACTTCAGCATGACTACATGTGAGAAGGTTTCATCATAATCGATTCCCTCTTTTTGAGTGAATCCCTTTGCCACCAACCGTGCTTTAAAGGCGATGACCTTTCCATCAGATTGTAGTAGCCCGTGCAAAAAAAAAAAA
>JAPKLW010000842.1:233595-305785 GCA_026898455.1 Plectranthus barbatus
TTGAGCGGTTGAATGGAACGAGGCGGTGTGGTGAGCGTCAGAGCATTTCTGTGGATGTGTATCTTCATATATACATCCTCTCCACGCATAATCTTCCGTTGCTCAACTTCTGAACTTATTATATAATTCCCGTACTTGCTTTTGTGATGATTCCGATGTTAGGAATATGTTTGAGGAATACTCTTGAACCTCCTTGTTTTTGTGACTATACGTCTATATATCGTCTTGTGTGAATTCTCATCAGGTTTGGTATTGTTATTTCGATAATCGTGTATAATTTCTCCTGCGATTATCATTGTCACTCCCAAAATCCGCGGGAATATTTTGGGGATGTGACACAGATACTCTCTTACACCTATAAACCCATTTTCACCCAATGGCCTTTTTGCCTTCAAGAAACTCTGTAAGGTCGTACACATCCATAACATCTATTGATCCAATCTCATAATGCATAGACTCGTGCTAAGATATCGCATCTACATCTTTAACTGTCTCTTTGTAAGTTTAGGGATCGTTAGCTTCATGTTGACCAATGTAAACTAAGTCCGAAGACTCTCCCACACCCATGAAACGATCTGGTTGATTAACAACCCTCCCACTACAATGAGGCAGTACCTATGTAGGTACATCAGAGTCAACATGTTGTGTAGTCTCTTGTGATATATCACTTAGTACACTCGGTGTACCATTATCTCCTCTAAACTCATTGAGAATAATCTCCCTCTTGGGATTATGCTCACTTATATAGTCTTCCTCCAAGAATCAGGCGTTGGTGTTAACCACCACCCTATGATTCTTTAGGAATATATAAGTAATTGTTTTTAGTACCCTTAGAATATCCTTAATCGTAAATTTGTTCTAGGTTCCAACTTATCCATATCCTTAACCCGAATGTGGTTTACATCAGGCTTTTGCCTAGTCCACAATTTTGTTTGAGTCTTTGAAACCGATTCAGAAGGCACTAAGTTCAGAAAGTACGCTGTAGTTTCTAAAGCGTAACTCTGAAACAAAGTAGGCAAAGTGGCATAACTCATCATCGGCCTCACCATCTCCAAAATAATTTCATTTCTTCTCTCTTCTATGCCAACTTGTTGTGGAATACCAGACGTAGACTGTTGAGATGTAAACCCATTATCAAATAAGTATTGCCTAAATTTAGCACTGAGGTATTCATCTCTACGATCAAATCGTAGTGACTTGATACTTTTACATTTTTTATTCACCACTCTAGTCTTAAATTCTTTGAACTTTTCAAAGCACTCAGACTTGTGGTGTATCAAATGAATGCATCCAAACCATGAGTAATCATTCTTGAAAGCCACAAAATACTCAAGACCACCACTTGCTTGAATAGACATAGGCCCACACAAATCAAAATGAATCAATCCCAACATATAATTGGCTCTATTCCCCTTAGCCTAAAAGACCTCTAAGTCATCTTACTCTCCAATCAGGACTCGCAAACTAAGAATGGTTCAACCTAGAGAGACTCAAATGATCCACTACTTATTAGTCTTTGAATCCTAGTTAGATAACATGACTCGACCTAAGATGTCAAAGATATGTTTGATTCAACAAAGAAGATAGTTTACTTTTAGATAATGAAGATGCATGAGTTTCAGTGGCAGTATGATATACACAAGTAATAGTATATAAGGAGTTTTCCAACATGCCAAAACAGGTTAAAGAGTTATTTCTCATAATAACAATATTGTTATTAAAAAATAATCAAATATCCATCCAAAAACAGTTTCGAAACTGAAATTAAATTCTTTCAAAAACTTGACACGAATAAAACGTCCTTTAATACCAAAACATTATCCAAAAAAGATAAGTGAACATCTCCCATTGCAACAACCACCACTCTTGTAGCATTCCCCAATCGTACAGTAATCTCGCCCTTATTCAGTTGCCTTGTCTGCATATGCAGAGAAAAACAAACATGATTAGTAGCACTAGTATCTACTATCTACTATCTAGAAGGTAGTAGAACAAGCCACAAATCATGCTTCAACAACTAAAACCGAAGATATGCCCGAGTTACCCTTCATTAAGAGGGGACAATTAGATTTGTGATGCCTAGACCGGTTGCACTTGTAGCACTTTCCCTTTAGTTTCATGACTCCACCAAAAGGTGTTAAACTACCGGAAAGCATTACTCATTTGCTCCCATTGCTCTTTTTCTTTTGAGGCTTCTTCTTCTTATCATTATTACACAAAGAAGACGATGACTTAAAGGAAACCAGTGCCAGTGATCCCTTACCCATGAGATCCTCTACTATAATCAAGCCAGTAAGAAAATTAGCAACATTGTACTATTTCTTACCATGATTACTTTCAAGCGGGAAAAAGGGTTCAAGAGATCTCGAGTAGGTGAGTTGAGTACAATATGTACTCTTCAGCAACCAGTACTATAATCATATTTATTTCCCGTCCAAAAAATTTGGACCAATAAGCTTGTTATGATAGGGAACAGTCATAAGCAGATTAAACGACATGATAATAACAGAAATAAATAAAATGCAAACACGTAAGCATTAAAATCACATTAATTAAAGCAAATAACATGGAAACCTTCAAAACCTATGTTTATGCAACCTCCAACAACCCAACTAATATATGTGCAAGCCACGGTGGGTGGATGTTTACACATGTATCCATTGACTGACAAACTATTTTTAATTCCAATATCACGTCAACCTCTACTTCATGACAAATGGAATTAATAGTCGGACCATATAGCAGGCCATGTAAATTAAAATAGGGACTCCGTTGGGGAGTTATATAGAAATTCATATATAAGTGATGACCATAATTTAACCTCAAAAAGAAAATCATTCACAATTGATGACCTTACCGCTAGGACTTTACATTGCTTGCAAATAATCTCTTAAGGTAATCTTGAATTAAATTTTTACCAATGAACTGTGAATGACACATCCTCTAGGGGAAGACTCTAAGGGTCCCGCGAGTGCCACACACTTTATTTAAAGATAAATTCATTATTTATTAGAAGTCTTATCCAGTGGATCAGTAAATGTTGTATCCTTTAGGGGGAGACTCCCAGGGTCCCGTGAACAACACCCACAATCACTTATAAGACCAATTGTGGAGGCCTAAATAAATAAATTAAAATTTATTTTTATTCACTTAGTCATTTTAAGTAGAAGGTTTTTGACAACATGCAACAAGAAATTAAATAAATATTCCTAGCATGCTCCTAACATGAAAAACAACAACATGCTCAAAAAATAAACAACACATCGGGCAAGTACACTAAAATAATTGTTTACGTGGCCCCAAGATGTGTACCTGCATATCTACCTATTCTATTACATGAATATTATATATACAACTCTTCAAATGGGCCTTCAAATCGGATCTGGACTTCGAACCATTCAAATTTTGGGCTTTAAATTTTCTGCAAACGGCCTTTTTTGAGCCAATGTAGCTACCAAACTGCGCACAGTCAATGGTCAAAATCTAATGGGCTTTGAAGACCAAAAATTAGACTTCTATACCAAAGGCACCAGAGACTCACACTTGAATCACCGCTAATTGATCGGAGAAAATGGCTAGTTGAGCAGCCTGGGCAAAAAATCAGTGTACAGGGCACTTTTCTCGCCTCATTTGCCATCGATTGCAACAAATAACACGCTGGGAACCCACTGGGCATTAAAGTCGTAGGTTCGGGCTACCTTTTCACATCATCGATACCAATGATCCAAACATGGATCGCCTATGAAAGAACGTGAAAAATACCCGCGTGCATGCTAACAGCCCAAAAAACTAGGGTTTTGTTGTAAATTGGGCAGACTTTCTCGGCACATTGCGCCGCCACAATCGAGCCTCAGTCTCTGAAACCTACTAGGCATTGAAGCCCTAAGTATGGAGAATGAGACCATGTCGCCGTTACTGGCTCAGTGATCTAGAATCGCTAGCATTGGGCAAGCAAAATCGTCATGTGCAACTGCCGGTAGAATATTCTCAAATAGAGAGATTCACAGTGTTTCCACCGCCTCTCCAGCCGTTCTCGCCGCCAACCAGCCCCTGTGCATTGGAGCCCCAGCCACGTCGAACCATTTTACATCAAATTTACCGATTATCCACTCCAGGACCATCGCGAATCGAGCGTTAAATCTGGTCGTGTGCAATTGTCTCTCAAAAAATTAGTGTGAGCTGTTGATTTCTAGCCACCACAGTTGCCGCCTCTGCTTTCGATGTCGCCAACTGCCAACGTCCTCGTGGTCGCCTACCACCGGACTATCACTACCAACCACCACCATCACCAGTCGCCACCCCACCGTGCATCAGGAATGCCGCGAAGAGAGGGTGCAACAAAACCTAAAGTTGTGCATAGATCAAGCGCGCAATTTCCGGCCACACAAGCTCCATTTTTTACGGCTCTCCCGGCCCGCCGGTTGTACGATGGCAGTGTTCGCCATCCTAGCTTCGACCCCCACCAGCTGATCACCACCACCGACTCGCCGGTGAGCCGCGAACAGCCTCTGAATGATTGCGATTTGATAATTTTCCGTCAATCTTTGTTCTTCATGTTCTTCGTTTATTGGTCTCATTTTTCATAGCAAATTACATAAAAATTAATAGAAAAATATAGGAAATAAAAGTACATCATTTCCTTTACTAACCACGAATTTTCTCGTGGTGAAAACGATTACAAATCACGAATAAACCATCGCGCCAAGATAAAAATACAAAACGAGAACCACGAGAAACAAAATATATATATAAATTCATTGACGACATGCTTAAATGATTTAAATAACATAAACCAACTACATGTCTCAGGTAGAGCCAACAACCACAAACGTGGCTCTGATACCAATTGATGGAACACGCCGGTGAAGGCGATTCGTCACTATTGTATGCGAAACACACTAGTGCAAGTGCACACTATCACAAGTAATAATAAATGGAGTATCCTCCGAGTATCGATCCACAGGGAAGGGGTTAAGGTGCTCAACCACTCAAACTTGATTTAATTGACGAGAGAAAATAAGTTGGGTTGTTTAATTAATCTAGACATAATTTAAATAGAAAAATAATTGCAATTATATAAACACGTGATGTCGAGAACAGGGGAGAAGTAACACGAACAATTAACAATTCCTTAATTAATTGATGAAAATGACCAAGGCTATGGAATCAACTTGCGTCAGATGGTTATGCTACAACATTGCAACAACACAGAGTAAAAGTTGCTGCCAAAATCAATGTTCTCAAATAGATTTTCCAAAATAGGTGAGATAGTTTTTCCTAATTCAAATTATCATATTCCTATGCCCAATTTTAAATAAGGATCAACATCAATGGAACTCTCTTAGGCATTTAAGCAAACACAAATCCACATATTCCTATGCATATATTGTGTAGTATTCAAGGTTTTCACTTTTAATCTTAATTTTCTCAAATTATGACTAAGCTTGAATTGACAACTACAAGTTCCCACAAGAGCTACAATTAAAAGAACTAAACTTTCGAATACTCAAAACTCCATGTCAACAACAATGTTTCACATATAGTTTAAACACAAGCAAGCATCATCTATAGCCCAAGTCAAGTGGGTTTAGCTCATATTTACAAATGAGTGAGCTGAAATCATTTCTTGAACCTTAAAACTCATAAGTAAACTCTAGAAATCTAAGATAATAGGATAAAAAAGAGACCCCCCTTCGATCAACCAACAAGAGGAATGACTCCTCACTCTCGAGCTGGTTTCCTCGACGGTTGAGCTGCAGCTCGTACCTCTTCTCCTTCAATCTTCTTCCTAGCTGCTCTCTCCCTCTCTAGCTAAATTCTCTTTCTTCCGTTTTTTGACTATGTTGAGTATTTCTCTTTCCTCTCCTTTTTGTACCACTTTCCTCGATTAGGTTTTCTCCTTTTGCATTTTTCCATCCTTGCACTTGAAAAATTGTGGACATTTTTCAACACTTTAATTCCCAGCTCATCACTTAAATGCTTCAGTACAGGACAAAAGAGCAGCTTCCCTTTTCGAGATTTGACTCCACCCTTGACCAGCTTTTTCAGCTCCAGCTCCATCAGTGACCTGCATGCTTCAGCATAGGCTAGAAAGAGTGGAAAATTCCTCACACAAATATTTAGCTCCAAAATCAATGCAAATGAGACAATAAACACTTAAACACCCTAATTAACCCCGAAAAGACTCTAACACTATAAACAAGACTAAACCAACATTTATTTGACTAAACATAAACGAAATGCTCTCCAAAACGCACTAAAATTAGAAGAATATAACTCTTTTACAAGAGTTATCAGTCACCACGATTGATGTTGGTTACCAAACGTACACATACATGGTTTATTAGAAATTAAATAAAAAAAATCAAGAATTACCTTGATAGATCTATACAGATCTGTAGATTATTTCGATTGGAGGTCTTCTAGCCTGTGATCTGTGAACTAAGATTGGATGTCGGTAGACAGCAATCCTCCGATTCGTTAAATGCCAAGTAAATCCAGATCTGCAGAATTTTGAGAGAACTAAACCCTAGCTATCGTTCAGCACATGAACTTATGGATTTAGGTTTTTCTCTCAACATCTGCATCCTATTTATAAGCATCGTCTAGGGTTTCCAATTGGGCCAGGCCAGGGATCTCTAGAAGGTATAGGATTTGGCCTCCCATAAGTCCAAACACATATATTCAGCCTAGAATATAAATTGAACTTACAGTACTAATTCATTCCACTAGGGAATGTAAATCAGGGCTTCTATTTAACTTAATTAATTCCCCGTATTTAAGATAATGCAAATCCATTAATTATTTAAAAGCTATGACACCTTTTATTAATTAATATCTTTTTTCCTTAAGTAGTACCCGCTCAACATTATTATCATATCGGAATAAATTCCACCTGCAGGGTTTAAAACAATAAGACTTATGAGCTCCTTAATGGGGTGTCATCAACCTGGATGTCCAGGACACGATGTCGTAATATGACTAAATAAATACATACAAATAATGTTGTTACCCAAGATACATAGCATATTGAATCATTCTTTTGATTCTCACCCATGTAAGTCAAAGTAACAAACAATCTTTTGCATATATCTAAATATCACATCTAAGGTTAAGAATTAATAAAGTCGCTGAGACCTTGATTCTTCATAAAGTCAAAACAGAAGAACATGTCTCACTGTGATCCATTCAATGCGACACCACACGCTAGTATAAACTAATAACCAAGACTAGTTATCTCAAGTTTATACTACAACTTAAAACAATAGTTTATCCAGAACTATCTCAGTTGTGAATACGATTTATATCTTATAAAGAACTCAACAATGTGATCTTCAGTGGGACGATGCACCCACCACATTGTCTACAATATAAGATAAGTTGATATACATGCAATAGTAAGAAAGCAACAATGTGATAACATTTAATTTTAGTTAATTACAGGATATGAAGTACATGCACTTAAAAGTTTGCTTTACAGTATACTCCAACATAGATAAGTTCTTAGAGTCAGAGATAATGTCATCGATATATATATATGGACCAAAGGAATGTCTCCAGATTCCGTGATAAGGAAGAGAATTGTATCAATATTCCCTTTCCTGAATCTGTTCTTCAAACGAAACTGGGACAAGGTCTGGTACTAAGCTCGCGGTGCTTGCTTTAAACCAAAAAGAGCCTTCCACAGCTTGTACACCTTTTTGCATTCTTGAAATCCCAGAGGTTGCTCCACATAGACCTCCTCTTTCAGTTCTCCGTTCAGGAAGGCATTTTTCACTTCCATCCGATAGACCGTGAAGTTGTGATATGTGGCATAAGCTAGGAATAACCTAATGGCTTCCATTCTTGCTACTGAGGTGAAAGTCTCATCAAAGTCGATGTCTCCACACTGTGCATATCCCTTGGAAACTAGTCGGGCTTTGTTTTAGACTACATTGCCAGCTTCATCTTGCTTGTTCTTGAAAACCCACTCGGTCCCAATCACAGACTGATGTGATGGTCTATCTACCAAGTCCCAAATATGATTGCAAGAAAATTATGAAAGTTTTTGTTGCATGGCATTGATCCAATCAGTTGATTGTAGAGCATCTCTTATCTTCGAGTTCAGGCTGATAGATATAACATGTGAGTAAGTCACTCCCATGTTTTGTTCTTACTGGATTGGTGACATCATCCAATACGACATCTTCAAGGTGATAATGTAGCCATTTGGGTTGTAGAAGCTCGTCAATCTGAGTTGACTTAAGAAATGGCTCTGAGGATTCAACACCTACGACTGACACTTCAGTAAGGAAGAATCCTGTGGAATCTTTTAGTTTCCCAAAATTGGTTGATCGGTGCCTTGTCCATCTCGAATTGATAGCTGATTTGAGACTGATCCTGAAGATTGGCCTTTGTCAGTTTGAGTGCCTTCAGTCTAACTTTATTGTCTTTAGTTTGAGTTTCGTCGTCTTCAATCTGAGGTTTGGAAATGTCAGTCTGATCTTCTACATTGTCAGTCTCGAACACTCCAGTCTGAGTTCCCCCTTGATTTATGCCATTTTATAGGGAATAGAATCTAAAGCCTCGGCAAGAACATTTGCGTCAGGGGCCCTCTTGATTGTTTGATGTCCAATCGAGGGTGTTGGTTGAGAAGATAATCTATTCATAGATCTAGTCATCATTGAAAGAATTCGTGTCCAACTATTTATAGTCATCATTTATCTCAGGAACTTCTTCTCCCAATTCCTTCATGGTCCTGCGCACTAGAATAACCTCATAAAAAATAACATTACATGTTATTTCCACAACTTTGGTAGTCTTATTGAATATTATATATCCTTTGTGAGAAGGATGTCCATATCCCAGGAACACCCCTTCATCAGCTTTGGGAGAGAAATCATTCAGTTTCGACTTCCCATTGTTGTGAATATAACATGGTGAACTGAAAGCACGAAGATGAGCTAAGGAAGGCTTACGACCATAATATACTTTGTATGGGGTCTTTTGACAACGATCATTGATGCCACTTCTATTTTGCGTGTAGCATGTCGTCATCAATGCTTCAATCTAAAACTTTTCTCCCAAGTTGGTCTCTGCCAGCATGGTTCTGACTGCTTCCTTCAGAGTTCTGTTTCTTCTCTCTACAAGCCCGTTTTGTTGCGGTCATCTGGGAGTTGATTTCTCATGTCTGATGCCATCCTCCAAGCAAAAATCCATCAAAGGACCATAGCATAACTATGCTTCATTGTTTGATCGGATTCTCTTTACTGTAACTTTTCTTTGATTTTGAACTCGCATAATCAACTCGGGATGGAGAACCTTCAGTTCATCCTTCGTCTTAAGAAGTTTTAACAAAGTTTACCTTGATTAGTCGTCTATGACTACCAATGAGAACCACTTTCCTCCCATCGTTGGTGGAGTTACTGGACTAAAGAGATCCATATAAAGTAACTCTAGTACACGATTAGTGTTGGGGCTGACGGACTTGTTCTTGAAGGATGTTTTAGTTTGTTTTCCCTGTTTACATGCTTTGCATATTCCTTCTTTCTTGCATGCTCCTCGGTGCAGTCCTTCTACCAGTTCATGTTTGGCCAAATAATTAATTGTCTTGAAGTTCGGGTGGCTCAATCTTTTGTGCCACAACCAGTTTGTCTCCATGGAACTGGTCGCCACGAAGCACTAGTTTGTCTGCCCGCTTTGCTAGTCTACAACATATAGTCTTCCTTTTATGATTCCTCTTAGCTTGACTTCTCTGGAAGCCTTTTCTATGATTTGTCATTCCATTTCTTCAAAGGAAACAACATAGCCACTCTCGCTCGGTTGGCTTATGCTTAGGAGGTTGTGCTTCAAGTTGGTGATGAGGGATATATTAATAATTCGAACTTCATTTTGCTCGATGCATCCTCTTTCTATAACTCTGCCCCTTGAGTTATCACCAAACAGGATTGGCGGCCCTCTGACCATGTTGAGATATGTGATCACTGCAAAAATCCACAAATTAATTGCAAATACAGTGGCAAATAAATTTATAAGATACCCAGATGTAGTCGAACCCAGAGGAATTGTGCAACGAAAATATCCCATATACTAACCACAATTTTAAGACTTATTGTTTGAGTAAATCAGAAATTGGGTTTTGGTTTTGGAAAATAAAGATGACAATGCAGAAATTTAAAGGATTTTGAAAAGCAATATAAACAACACAGATTCTAGGGCAAATGATCAATCAGAATACATGTAAGATAATCAACTCTACAATGGTGGGAAATCAAATAAAGTATAAAAATTCCTTAATTGGACAATTTTAACCTAGGTTACTATCATGTGACTATATATGCTTGGTAGGCCTCAAGAACACAATAATAATTAATCTCAATAAAAATATAAGATTTAATCCCTATAATTGACTACTCTTCCTTTTGAGACAGAAAACCAATTGTATTCAATTCGTCTTCCTATTATTAATTTTCTCCTCTCGGTTTTTTAATTAACAACTATGAATAAAGAATCAATTTCATCACTCGATCCATCATCAATCCTAAATTCTATCAATTAAATAAGGAATTGAAACCATGCAATTTTGAGTTGATTAATCTAACATGCAAAAATGATTAATTACACATATCCCTAGAACCCGCGAGGGTTTCTAGCCACTCTTGATGGAAAAAAACACAAGAAACATATTATTAAATTGTATAATAAAAACTTACAATAAAAAGTAAAGGTTGTTCAAGTCTTCAATCTCCAAAAACTTGAGTAAAAACTAAACGGAGGAGTGAATAATGACCGAATCCCCTCTAAACTCGAGCTAGATGAGTATTTATAGAGGTAGAGGTGTATAAATTGGGATCTAGGGCCAAAAATATGATTTAACCATAAAAATCTCGATATTTCCTTTTTGTGGGCCTGTCTAGGTCGACATGGAGCTTGCGTCGGTCGATGTAGATCCCCTTGCGTTGGTCGACGTGGACTTCATATCGGTCGAGACAGAGACATTTTTCCCCCTTTTGATCCTTCTGCGCAGTCTCACAGTTTTGGCCATAACTTCCACTCCCGAACTCTAATTGACCCGATTCTAGTTGAAATGGAAAGATAACTCAAAGATCTTTCTATTTTCATGCTCCATTAGCTCAGATTCCATCTGTGGAATAAGTCGTGACTGTTTCTTTGAACATCTGCTGCTTTCGGTACGGGTTTTCATTGAATTCGGCCTAAAATCTGCAAAAATACACCATGGCAAGCATAACACCCCATAAACTTGAATCATGCTCAAAATATATAAATTAACTCAATAAAACCAAATAAAACACTTGAAAATAATAAGACTAGTGAGTCAAAATTCGAGCTTATCAAACCCCCAAAACTTGAACGTTTGATTCTCCTCAACCATTAGGCAAGAAAGAAATCCAAAGATCATGTAGTTAATGTGCAATGTCTCGCAAGATTCGTCACAATCAAGAATTAAAAATCCACTACAAACAAATAATTTGAAAGAGATAGACAATCCATCAACTGTAGAATAACTCACGGGAAGTGTATCGCTCAACTCTCAAGTGTTTATGATTAGATGAAAGCACTCAACACATGTATGAAGAAATTTCTACCATAGGCTTGCAAATTCTCTAATATCTCCACTGCTAGAATGTGCACACAAGTATTGGATCAAAAAGGACTTTCAACGGGTTGTAATGTAGGCTTTTTGTGACAAGGTAGGGAAATTTGGTCAAGTGACTAAAATTCATCAAGCTGGCCAACTCAAAAAAAATAAAACCACTTTCTAACATCATAACCTCATCTCCTTAGATACATCAACAAACTCATCAATTTTTTCTTTTCTTCCTCTTTTTTTCTCTCTTTTTTCCTAGCTCTTTTGAATCTCTTATACCCTTTCAATAGTTTGTACACATATATTTTTTCTTTCTTTTCAGAGGGCTTATGAGAATTCTAATTCATCTTTTGAGCTATTTTAATATCCAACTTTGTATCAACCACTAATTTGATATTTCTTATCTCTAATTCACATCATTCTACCCAATACAAACCACAACTCAAGACACGAGCGAAACCGGCACATTCTTAAGCTCATAGACAAGGAAAGAATTGTAATGGCTCAATGTGGCTGACTAGGGAAAATTTAATTGTGAAGGGACAGTGTTTAGGATATTGGGTTAACAAAGATGGCCTAATATCATCTCCTAAACTTGTGCACACTATGCAGTCTCGAAACAAAATATAAGCGAGTTCTAGAGAAATCAAAACATACATGAGAATCTCACATCAAACGAACATATGACTCAAAAATCTCACACAAGGGTTTAAAATTTTCTTCCATAGTCAACTTCAAATCAACTCAGTCATCATGTAAGTGCAAGTTTCAAATCAATCCTATCATGCGGTATTCTACTTTCATAGGCAATTAACCACAGTCACAATCAATTCAAACTCAACCATCAATCAATTTTATCTCACATTCTCATTCAAGTTGCATCAAAACTCTAAAATTTCTCACAAAATAGCATTAAAAAATTTAATCTAGGCAAAAATTTAAATGCATACAGTGGAATAAATAAAAGATAGAATGTTCCAACTCTTGTCCACATCCCCCAAACTTATTTCCAACTCAAAGAGTGGAAAAAGTTTGAAAATCAGACAAGAGAGAGAACGGCACCTGGTTATCGATCTTAGACATCAACTTTTTATCCTGGAACCTTCAGAAATTGTGCAACGTGAGATTTTGGCTGCTAGCACTCCGCGTCGACCGACGCGGGCTCTGCATCGATCGATGTGGAGCCTTCTTGTCGACCCTCATCTTGGGTCGAAGTGCTGCACGTCGAGCTACTCTGCATCGACCGATGAAAACAGGAATAACAAATTCGAAAATTGAAAGCAAATTGCAAAAAACAAAAATAACGAGAAAATTGAAAAGAAAGCAAGTAAACATTGGGTTACCTCCCAATAAGTGTTTGATTTAACGTTGCGGCTCGATGATACCTCAAATCTTCATGCCCACGGGGGTCAGGTCCAGACTCTTCGTCCTTTTGCATCCACCATGTAGACTTTGCAGTCTTGAATGATAGTAGTGAGCTCGGAAAGGGATGTCTTAGTTGACAATTTCACCAACCCGTTTCCTCGCTCCCATTCAATGGCAGCTTGCTTCTCTTTTTCTTCCTCGGTGTCCTCCAACTCATCTTCAACTGATGTGATTTGGTTGCACTCAGACTGCTGTCGGCTTTTGTCGATCACAAAGGTGATATTTTCATCATTGGCACGAAGGGTGATCTCTCCTCCTCGGCAGTCGATCAATGCAGCACTGGTGTCCAAAAATTCTCGTCCCAAGATCAAGGGCATATTGCAGTCTTCCTTCATATCAAGCACTACAAAATCTACAGGAAAGATTAGATGACCCACACGAATGAGAACATCCTCGAGTATACCTTTGGGGCGAGACACAGGTCGGTCTGCCATTTGCAGAGAAATTGTAGTTGGCCTCAGTTATCCTATGTTGAGGCGCTTGAAGATGGAATATAGCATAAGATTGATGCTGGCACCAGTGTAGCACAACACCCTTTGGAAATCTATCCCCCAATCTCGACTGGAATCGAGAAACAACCTGGATCACTCCTCTTGATTGGCAGTTGCTTTTGAAGTAGCAAGATGCATTGCTCATGTAACTTCACAGTTGAGTTTTCTACGAACTGCTTCTTCCCGCTCATCATCTTTCGGAGGTACCTCATGTAACCCATGATCTCCCTCAAGGCTTCAATGAGTGGTAAGTTGATACTCACCTTCTTCAGATTCTCCACAAACCTTGAAAATTTGAGACTTCTTTCTGTTTGGAAAACCTCTGAGGGAAAGGCATCGGAGGAGTAGGATCATCTTTTGTGGCCGAAGATTTGGCTGGAACAGCTCTCTGCATCGACCGTCGGGTAAGCGTGTCGGTCGACATCCCTGCTGGAACTCGCGTCGACCGATGCAAGGCTGTGTCGGTCGACGTGCCTCTGTCTCTTGACTTATCCACATTGCTCGAGTTGTCTTCCCGTCGAGCCTATGCATCGACCGATTCAGGTTGTGCATCGGTCAAAACAAAGGCATCCCACGTGGGATTCTCTTCTTCTTCTCCCCCAAACTTGTCCAAAATCATCCGGGACCTTGTAGCTCGTGCCGAACCTCAATGTAACTGCCTTGCACTCCTTCTGATTCTTTGGATTCACCTCAGTTGTGCCCGGAAGTTGTCCTTGCTTGTGTTGGACTCCAATGGTGCTGGCAATCTGACTGACTTGAGTCTCAATCATCTGAACATGTTTGCCAACTTGATCAATTTTTGTGTGCACTCCAGCCACTTCTTGCTCAATCTTCCCCATTCGAATATCCGAAGCCTTTATGAACTTGGCCAAGACATCATCCAAGCTCTCATTCTTCTTCTCGGTGACTTCTCCATTCTCCACATGGAAACCAGGTGGGGGAAACTCTCCTCCTTTCGAATTAGCATAAGAAAAACTGGCATGCTGCTTTGGGTGGTAATGTTGATAGCCTCCACCTCGTTGCTGATTCTGATAGCCTCCTCGGTTCATGAAATTCACATCGGAAACGGGTTTAACCTGTGTAGCAGAAACATTTGCAGTAAGTTTCTCCATCTCCCCCTTCAACTTTTCAATCTCCTTTTTGAGGGTGTCATCCGGTTCCTTCTTCTCAATTGCCTTGACTTGAGGCCTCCTCGGGTTTGACCACTTCTGAGTGTGCATGGCCATCTTCTTGAAAAGTTTGAGGGCTTGCTCGGGAGACTTGCTTATCAAAGAACCTCCAGCTGCATTATCCACTGACTCTTGAGTCTTTTCGTTCATCTTTCGGTAGAAGATGTGTGACTGCTCCTCGGTATTGACTCCATGTCTGGGGCAGCTCCTCAACAAATCATTAAATATGCTTCAGGCCTCGAACAAGGACTCATCAATCTTCTGATGGAACTGCAGAATTTCCATCTTCTTTTGGATGATCACAGACGGAGGGAAGTAGGCAGAGAGAAACTCTGCTCGGAGATCAGCTTAAGTCCTGATGCTGCTGCATTCCAGAACCGTAAACCACGTCCGAGTCTGATCCCGAAGTGAGAAGGGGAACAAGCGTAGATGGATCACGTCCTGAGTAACTCCATTTTGCTTGACAGTCTCACACACCTCCACAAACATCCGGAGGTGCGTGTATGGATCCTCCACAGCTCGGCCACCAAATTGGTTTTGTTGAACCATCTGAATGAGACTGGTTTTGAGTTCAAAGTTATTGGCATTGATACCAATAACAAATCCCTCATCACCAGGCTACGGTCTGTACCTTCTCGCCATGGCATTGGGATCCTCATCCTCAGAGTCCTCTCTGAGCCTTATGTCTCTTTCTTGCTCTAGCTGTTTCCTTGCAGCCTCTGCTCTTTCGGCCTCTCTTTCCATCATCAGCTGCTTGACCGACTCCCGCATCTGATTCATCTCTTCGACCTGTAGTAGGGCACTCTGTTGAAATTTGGGTGCCGGGGTCCTCCAGAGGTGGCATCTCATGATCATCTTCCTCATTCCGGTTGTGCGGTGGATTCATCTCACTGATTGTGCTTTGTTTTTCCTTGTTTTTTCTTCTTCGGACCGTGGCCTCAATTTCTGGGTCAAAGACTTCAAGTGGTTTCCCTTGAACCCTCGTGTTCATGCAAGACCTGAGAAAACAAACAAAAATAAATACAAATTAGATATGCATTGACCGACGCGAGTGTTGTGTGGACCGATGCAAAAAATCATTTGAATCGACCGACGCAGCACGTGCTGTGTCGGTCGAAACAGAACATAAAATCACACAAAACTCACGCACACGAACAGAATTAAAACAAAAACTCAATCCAATTAATCTTTTAACAAATTAGTAATAAGATAAAATCTATAAGATAAATTTGATCGTTGCAAAAACACCCCGACAACGATGCCAATTTGATCACTGCAATATTCACAGATTAATTGCAAATACAGTGGCAAAAAAATTTATAAGAGGTCGAACCCAGAGGAATTGTGCAACAAAAATATCTCATATACTAACCACAATTTTAAGACTTATTGTTTGAGTAAATCAGAAATTGGGTTTTGGTTTTGGAAAATAAAGATGACAATGCAGAAATTTAAAGGGTTTTGAAAAGCAATATAAAGAAAACAGATTCTAGGGCAAATAATCAATTAGAATACATGCAAGATAATCAACTCTACAATGGTGGGAAATCAAATAAAGCATTAAAATTCCTTGATTGGGCAATTTTAACCTAGGTTACTATCATGTGACTGTATATGCTTGGTAGGCCTCAAGAACACAATAATAATTAACCTCAATAAAAATATAAGATTTAATCCCTATAATTGACTACTCTTCCTTTTGAGACAGAAAATCAATTATATTCAATTTCTCTTCCTATTATTAATTTTCTCCTCTCGGTCTTTCAATTAACAACTATGAATAAAGAATCAATTTCATCTCTCGATCCATCATCAATCCTAAATTCTATCAATTAAATCAGGAATTGAAACCATGCAATTTTGAGTCGATTAATCTAACATGCAAACATAATTAATTACACATAACACTAGAACCCGCTAGGGTTTCCAGCCACTCTTGATGGAAAGAAACACAAGAAACATATTATTAAATTGCATAATAAAAACTTACAATAAAAAGTAAAGGTTGTTCGAGTCTTCAATCTCCAAAAACTTGAATAAAAACTAAACTGAGGAGTGAATAATGACTAAATCCCCTCTAACTCAAGCTAGATGAGTATTTATAGAGGTACAGGTGTATAAATTGGGATCTAGGGCCAAAAATATTATTTAACCATAAAAATATCATTTTTTCCTTTTTCTGGGCCTGTCTCGATCAACACGGAACTTGCATCGATTGACGTGGATCCCCTTGCGTCGGTCGACTTGGACTTCACATCGGTCGAGATAGAGATGTTTTACGGTTTTGGCCATAACTTCCACTCTCGAACTCTGATTGACCCGATTCCAGTTGCATTGGAAATTATCTCAATGATCTTTCTATTTCCATACTCCATTAGCTCATATTCCATTTGTTGAATAAGTCGTGACTGTTTCTTTAAACATCTGCTGCTTTCGGTACGGGTTTCCATTGAATTCGGCCTAAAACCTGCAAAAACACACCATGGCAAGCATAATACCCCATAAACTTGACTCATGCTCAAAATATATAAATAAACTTAATAAAACCAAATAAAACACTTGAAAACAATAAGATAAGTGAGTCAAAATCCGAGCTTATCAATCTGTAATGAGATCCTTCTTTCCAGTCATGTGAGCTGAGCATCCACTATCAAGGATCCACTCACTCTTCTCTTGAAGCTCACTTGCACGTACCTGTTCCTACAATTCACAAGTTTATATTTTAGGTCCCAGAGCATCTACAGGTCCTACAAGATTAGTTCTTTGGATTATCCCCTTGGGAATCCAATTTTTTGTGATTTGGACAGCAATCGGCTTCTTGCTATCTTTTGCAGCAACCTTTCCCTTCCTTCTAAAATAATGCATGACTTTGGTTTGGGAAGGTGTGGGAGTGTGTGTAATCCTCTTGGAAGTGTGCTTTTTTGGAGGACCTCGGAAACTGACTTCCAAATATGTGTGATACCTTAGTGGCTTATTATTCAAGAAGTTGTGACCACCATAGCTAGCCTTCACAGCCCTTGAAATGAAAGTGTGTTTTTAGCTCATGCCTCAAGTAGGTGTTCCCCCTACTTGGTATATTCCTCTTCTCAAGCTGAGCTTGAGATTTGGGACCCCGATTATTAAACTGACCGAGTTGGGTGTTCAACTTCCTTGCTACATAGACTGATTGCTTGATCGAACTGGTTGATGGGACTGACTTCCTTACAGTAGGAACATACTATTTGGTCAGTCTCTGTGGCTGGGCTGGCTTCCTTCTAGTTTGAGCTTTCTTCAGTCTATGGTTGTTCTGTTTTACCAACTTACCCTTAGATTTAAGAATTATCAGTCTCATTCCGGTCAGTCAGTCTGGGATTTTGGCTAACCAATATTTAGTGTTACCAGTTTTACCTTGTACTTTTTGCACTACCTGATACGATCCTCGACGGGAAGGTTTAGATCGCAGCCCAAGAACTCGGACGAGCGAACTCAGACACGACACAGAAGCAAACTGAAAACTAAAGATGAAGGATCCAACACCTTTGGATTCGAAAAAACCTTCAAGTACCATAGTCCAGAATAATTCTCCTACGACCCAAGAAGCGGATTGACCCAACAACGAAGGATATATGTGAAGACACCACCAATGGATATGATTGTCCAATTGATTAGTCGAAATCAAAACCCTATGGATGAGTAGGAATTTCGAAAATTTGAGCTCTCAAAAATAAAGGAGAAAACCTCACAAATTTTATTAAACTGAAAACTGCCTCAAAATTGTCCCATACAAGGCCTATATATAGGCAACTCAAATCCTAAACTAATAAGGCAATTAATTTCGAAATTAAAAGGGAATAAATTTCTAAATTTAATTAAACAAGGCCTAAACATGTTGGCCCAAAATAACTAAATAAATTAAACTAAGCCCAATCATTACACATAATTAAATTAATAACTTTTGGGCTTCGTTTAATTCTTCCAACACCATCGACTCCTTGGAATTATTTGCAACCCAAATGCCTTTAACCAACAAACTCAATCCAGCCCTCAAAGTCCTTGCTCGAGCTCTAGTCATCGGCCCACTCAGAATGTAGACTGGATCGTCTCTCACAACTGCTACTTGGGCTCCATCATTCCCCTCCTCTTCAAGAGGATTTGTCCTCAAATCCAAGCTGTCTCCTACATCAAAAGGACTTAAATCAGCAACATTAAACGTAGCACTAACATCATACTCACCTGGTAAGTACAATTTGTATGCATTGTCATTCACTTTCTCCAACACTTGGAAGGGACCATCTCCACGAGGTAACAACTTCGATCTTCGCTGCAAAGGAAACCTCTCCTTTCTCATATGTAGCCAAACCCAATCTCCAGGCTCAAACAACATCTTCTTCCGCCCTTTATTCGCCTGCTTGACATACTGCTCAGTACAGCGCTCAATGTTCTGCCTAGCCTTCTCATAAATCTGCTTCACAAAATCAACTGTTTTCTGCCCATCAAAGTTAGTAAACTCTTGCACAGGTAAAGGAGATAAATCTAAATGAGTCAAAGGATTAAAACCATAGACAATCTCAAAAGGGGAAAACTGAGTAGCTGAATGAACTGAATGAATATAAGCAAACTCAACATGAGGTAAACATTCTTCCCAATTCTTAATATTCTTCCTTAGCACAGCTCTCAACAATGCAGATAAAGTCCTATTAACTACTTCAGTTTGACCATCAGTCTGTGGATGACAAGTAGTAGAAAACAACAACTTAGTTCCTAACTTACACCACAAAGTCTTCCAGAAGTAACTCAAGAACTTAGAATCTCTATCAAAAATAATTGTCCTAGGTATACCATGCAATCTAACAACTTCTCTAAAGAACAAAGCAGCAACATGGGATGCATCATCAGACTTATGACAAGGAATAAAATGAGTCATCTTAGAAAACCTATCAACAACAACAAATATAGAATCACTACCACGCGCAGTACGTGGCAAACCTAGCATAAAATCCATAGAAATATCATCCCAAGGTGCAGTAGGAATAGGTAAAGGGGTATACAATCCATGGGAACTAGACCTAGACTTAGCCTGTTTACAAGTAATACATCTACCACATACCCTCTCAACATCACGTTTCATGCGAGGCCAAAAGAAATGCTCATGCAACACAACCAAAGTCTTAGCAATACCAAAATGACCCATCAAACCACCTCCATGAGACTCTAACAACAATAATTCTCGTAGAGAACACCTAGGAATGCACAACTTATTTCTCCTAAACAAAAACCCATCATGCCTAAAATACTCACCACTAGCAGATGTCTCACATACAGCATAAATATCACCAAAATCCTCATCAGATGCATACAGACTATTAATGCATTCAAACCCAAGCAACTTAGCATCCAAAGTAGAGATTAAGGAATACCTGTGAGACAGTGCATCAGCCACCACGTTTCCCTTACCTTGCTTGTACTTGATGACGTATGGAAAGGTCTCGACAAACTACATCCATCTTACATGCCTCTTGTTCAGCTTGTGTTGCCCCTTCAGATACTTCAGCGACTTATGATCGGTATGAAAGATGAACTCCTTAGCCCACAAATAATGCTGCCACGTTTTAAAGGCTCTCACCAAGGCGTACAGCTCCTTATCGTAAGTAGGATAGTTCAACGTTGCTCCATTCAGCTTCTCGCTGAAGTATGCCACGGGCCTCTTCTCCTGCATCAAAACTGCACCAATACCAACACCAGAAGCATCACATTCAATCTCAAATGTCTTAGAAAAATTAGGAAGAGATAATACCGGTGCATGTGTCAACTTGTACTTCAGCAACTCAAAAGCCTTCTCTTGCTCCTCTCCCCATCTGAACTCCACAGTCTTCTTAATCACGTCAGTTAATGGGGCTGCAATGCTGCTGAAATGGGGTACAAAACGCCTATAAAAGCTGGCAAGTCCGTGAAAACTGCGAACATCGCCAACATTCTTAGGTTGTGGCCACTCTTTGATTGCTCGAATCTTTTCGTCATCCACCTGTACTCCATCTGCACTAACAACAAAACAAAGAAACACTAACTTATATGTGCAAAAGATGCACTTCTTCATGCTAGCAAACAGTCTCTCCCTGCGATGTACATCCAAGATAGCCTTCAAATGCTCAAAGTGATCATCATAACTCCTACTATAAATCAGAATGTCATCAAAATAAACCACTACAAATCTGCCAATAAAAGCTCTCAAAACATGGTTCATAAGACGCATAAAAGTACTAGGAGCATTAGTTAAACCGAAAGGCACGACTAACCACTCATATAACCCTAGCTTAGTTTTAAAAGCAATTTTCCACTCATCTGCCTCCTTAATCCTAATCTGATGATATCCACTCCGCAGATCTATCTTAGAAAACACACAAGCACCATGCAACTCATCTAACATGTCATCTAAACGAGGGATAGGATGACGATACTTAACCGTAATGTTGTTGATAGCTCGGCAGTCGCAACACATCCTCATAGTCGAGTCCTTCTTTGGCACAAGCAAAACTGGAACTGCACAAGGACTCAAACTCTCCCTCACGTGCCCTTTGGCCAGCAACTCTCCAATCTGACTCTCCAGCTCCTTTGTCTCCTCCGGGCTGGTTCGGTAAGCTGGTCTATTTTGAAGGGTAGCTCCAGGCACGAAATCTATCTGATGCTCAATCCCACGAATGGGTGGCAGCCCGACTGGGGTATCATCTGGAAAAACATCCTCAAAATCCTGCAAAAGAGAGGAAATAGAAGGGGCTAGAGAATCAGGAATGTTAGTTAAAACCATATTCTCCTTGTAGATCAGTAACACCATTGTTTTCTCCTCCTGAACCGCCCACTTCAGATCCCCAACCCTAGCTAGAAAGGATTGTTGCACCACCCCTTTCTCCTTATTACTTCGTGGCTGCATCTCATCACCCGACTCCTTCTGCAACTGGACCTGATCCTCATAGACTTGTTTAAGGGTCAGAGGAACAAGTGAGATCTTTTTCTACTTGTACTCGAAGGCATACTTGTTCGTGAAGCCATCATGCTTCACATGCCTATCAAACTGCCACGGACGCCCCAAAAGTATATGACTCGCATGCATAGGAATCACATCACACAGCACCTCATCCTCATATTTCCCAATGCGAAATGGCACCTTGACTTGCTTCACTACTTTGATGACGCCACTATCATTCAGCCACTGCAGCTTGTATGGCCTAGGGTGCTTCATCACTTGTAACCATAGCTTCGTCACTATCGACTGGCTTGCCACATTAGTGCAGCTACCTCCATCTATAATCATGCTGCAGACCTTATCATTGATATGACAACGTGTATGAAAGATGTTCTCCCTCTGCTCCACATCTTTGGCTGCAGGTTGTGCATTCAAAGCCCTTCTCATCACAAAATTCAGCGTTGCAGGCGCCTCAATCTCTTCTACATCTTCATCATGATCATCCAAATCAGGCATTCTCCGGGTCAGTCTCTTCATCAGTCACAATCTCTCCATCATCTCGAATCACCATGACTCTCCGATTTGGGCAATCGTTAGCAATATGCCCAAAACCCTGACACTTATAGCACTTGCGATCTCTATTACAAAAATCAGTGGTAACAGATTTACCTTGAGCTGCAGAATCTGACCTGGGCTTCACAAACGGCTTCTTCTCCCCTCGAGGCTGCTCCTCCTCGTTCTTACACGGAGCTCGCTTAAGTGCTGAACCACTTCCAGTCTGGTATTCTCTCCAGCTTGTGGAATTCTACCTCGAATTATTGTCGTTGCCCCTCCTCTTGAGTTGTCCCTCAATCTTGATCGCCATGTGGACCATGTCATCCAGCTCAACATAATGCTGCAGCTCTACTGTATTCCGGATCTCCCAATTCAGACCGGCCAGAAACCTAGCCATCGTTGCCTCTCTATCCTCCACTACATTGGCTCGGATCATAGCCACTTCCATCTCCTTATAGTACTCATCCACACTCCGGGTACCCTGCCTCAAACTCTACAGCTTGTTATACAACTCTCGGTAATAATGATTTGGCACAAAGCGCCTCCTCATCACAGCCTTCATCTCATCCCATGTCTCTATAGATTTCTCCCTATTCCTTCTCCGACTACTGACCAACTGATCCCACCACACAAGAGCGTTATCAGAGAACTCTACTGCAGCTAGTTTTACTTTTTTCAACTCAGAGTAGTTGTGGCACTCGAACATCATCTCCACCTTTTGCTCCCACTCCAGATAAAACTCGGGGTCATTCTTTCCCTAAAAGGACGGGATGTTCATCTTGATTGTCCCCAGATTGTTATCATATGACTCCTCCTCGGCATAATCATCGGCATCCTCCTCATACTGAGGATTCTGTCTCCTATACGAGTCTCTTCTTCCACCTCGGTGGGCACGTCCTCCTTTTCCAGTACTCTTATGACTATCAGATGAGTCTCGTCGAGTCTTTTCCATCACAGAGATCTCAAAGTCATCCATTCGCTGATGCATGGCATTCATCTCACTCTTCACCAACCTAACCAATTCAGATTTCATGGCCTCCATCATGTACTTGACCTGACCACCACCAACAAGCTCACCTCCTTTCACCTCCTCAGAATCATTAGGTTTAGACATACCTGGAAGAAAGGTTAGATAAACAAACAATAGAAGGACCTCACCACCTCACGTACACTCGTGTATCACTCAGTTATGTTAAAGCACTCACACTCGTGTATCACTCTCAGTATAAATGGCTTTTTCAATCCCTCTAATAAACTCACTCTCTCTTGCCTTTTACCACTCTTCTCTCCTTTCCAAAAGACTAAAAAATTCTTATAAAATTCCACGGGCTTCAATTCGACAAACCAACAGGATGGGAAGACTCTAGACGACTCTAGGAAGGTAAACGACCAAAAATGAACGAAAAAAATTTTCGGAAAAACTTTCGGAAGGCAATAACTACTCGAAAACAATGGAATTTGACCTAAAAGCACCTATGTCACAGCAAAGCGGTGTGTCTTGATTATCTCGCCGAGACGTTTTCGAAAAGCACAATTAAGCCAAAAACGGACACCGAACGCAAAAATTATGACAAAAACGACCAAAACCGACGAAAAAAGACAAAAAGGCACTAGTAGAAATCAAAAAATTAGGGATTTTTTATTTAATTTTACTCCCCCTCTTTTTTTATTTTCCCAACACTTTTTTTTTTACGAATATTTTTTTCTCTTCGAACTCTATCTTTTATTTTTGTTCGAATTTTCTTTTTCTTTTTTTTTTATTAATTTCGGCCCTTTTTTTAACTAATTACCAAATTGTTTGGTAATTCAATCAAGAAGGAAATAATATGGCCACCAAGGAAGGAAGGTATGAATAAGGTAAAAAGGTATAAGGAAAGATTTGACTTAATCTAATATGGAAAGAAAGATAATTCAAATCTTGACTCACAAGGAAACCCTAAAATTTTCGACCCACACACCTAAGAATTTTCGACTCTAAACAGGAAACGAGACAAGGAAAGACACGAGGAAATACGAATCACAACGACAGGACACGAACCCTAAGCAAGACTCGATTTTTTTTAAACACTAAAAGACACGAAAAATTGAAGACAAAGGAAGAAGAAGGGTACAACCTGGCTCTGATACCAAAATGATACGATCCTTGCCGGGAAGGTTTAGATCGCAGCCCAGGAACTCGGACGAGCGAACTCAGACATGACACGGAAGCAAACTGAAAACTAAAGATGAAGGATCCAACACCTTTGAATTCGAAAAAACCTTCAAGTACCGTAGTCCAGAATAATTCTCCTACGACCCAAGAAGCGGATTGACCCAACAACGAAGGATATATGTGAAGACACCACCAATGGATATGACTGTCAATTGATTAGTCGAAATCAACATCGGCTCATGATCACTCCTAGGGTGTATCATTGCTCAAATCTTTTTCAAAACCAAGACATGACTAATCTGAGGGGTTCCTCATGTATCGCATGACCTCATCTAAACCTCTTGACCCCTTTTTAAAGAAACATAGTTTCTTCGTCTTGCTCAAGGACAACAATTTTCGAAGATTCACACTCAGTTTGAAGATTTTCAAAATTTTTAAGCAAAGTAGAATGAGCTTCTTTGAGTTTTGCCAAATAGACCGAGGTTTTTCAACCTCATTGGTCAAAATTGAAACTTGAGTTTTTAGTGAGGTGTTTTCAGTGACTAAGACATTTTTCAAAGCGTAATGTCTAAAGTGACGTCTTCTGAGTCGGAGCAAAGTGACTCAGTCTCGTCAAGAATGCATGCAGAAATAATAGAAATTGATGGTAAGTTTATCTGATCACTCGAGGCAGTGTGCAGTCTCAATCTCAATTTATGCCTCTTCATCAGTTTCTTCGCCAAATGCTACCATAAATGCTAGAAGGGCATCTTTCTCAGATTCCTCATTGGATGATTAATAATCTTCACAGTGATATGGAATGTCTGGCACTTTGGTTCTGGTCAGCATTGCTTGTGCTACAGCTTTCAAAGCTCTACGCTCAAATATCTTCCGGAGCATGTCTCTTTCTTCTTTGTTCATGAGAGGACATTCGAACTTTAATCCTAAAGAGGCATGCTCTGATGAAGAAGAACCATACCAAGGAGAGATGGTCATGCCTACTGCTACTCCACTTACTGCCGAGGAACTAGAAGAAGAACGACGCAAAATAGAACGAAACATTTTGCTTACTGAACTTGACAGTCTGATTGATGATCCATCACAAGCAACTGGTCAACCCTCAGATCAAACCAACTTGAAGTGAAGGCAAACGCAGAGGAGCCCTCAACAAAAGAAAGGGAAACCAGCGAGTGATGATGAGAAAGCCAAGAGACGGGGCAAGCAAAGATGATCTTTAGGTAACACTATTAAAATCATTGTACCTGAGGTAGATACTTCTCTACCATCTTCAGATGTAGTCAAGGACACAGGGACAGAATCCATAGAAGCTAGTGTAAAGCGAAGACTTGAATTTTCCGATGAGGAAGAATCTCGGAAGACACGGAGATAAAGGAAAGCTCTCCAGAGGGCAGTGATGGGTTTTGTATACTGAAAGCATTTATTACAATGTGTATACAACGGTTTATTTCTCCTATCTGTTAACAATCATACATGTATGAACAATGGTATCCTCTTGTCTCACCGATAGGGATGATTTTGCTGCGTGTAGTAGATCGCAGAAGACAGTATGATCACTTGACCTAGTGAGACATAAACCATAATCACAGCCGAGACAGCATGTGAGGATACGTCTGTCCGGATGGCTGCGGCATTATCGGAATAAGTAGCTTGTCTTGGTTACTTGACATGCTGGTACGCAGAGGTGGCGTATTGATGGACCGCAGTGAGATATATTTGTCTGTCTGACATCAGTGAATAAAAGATCTCGTCATATTGATTGAGTCCAAACCCTAACGAAGGTTCAGGGGTTTGCACGGGTTGACTGTTGCTTTGACTTGCCATGGTGAAGAGCCAACACAACGCGCTCGTATATCCGCATCTTGGGTAACAGCAGTTCGTGTAGTACCGCCTGAGACTGAACTTAGGTAACCATATCCGAGTAATAGGATGGGGACATTCCCTGAGGAGCTCAATAACATTCATCGTGCCAAAGTCCTGCAGGCTGATTAAGTTCAGGCACGAGTGATAAGGTTTGAGTGGTACTACTCAGGAATAATAAGATATTAATTAATTGTAGTGAGAGCTTGTCAGAGGCTCCGATTAATTAATGAATGTCCAGTAACCTTAAATATGGGGATTCTCAATTAATGCAGCCCGTTCTCACAACGTGGTAATAAAGGGGTAAGTCAGTATTAATTATGTGGTGAAAAAGAATTAATATTAATTAATTAATTGTGTCCTGGGTTGTGGACATGGGAATTAATTAATTGGAGGCCCACTTTATTATTTGCATTAGGTCCCAGGTCTGGCCCAAATAAGTGTGCTGAATTGAGCCCAGTAGCCCATCAGGGATAAAACCCTGGGTCTATAAATAGACCACTCTCTCTGGAAACCCTAGCCACCTTTTGTGATTATTCAAATCAGTCAAAAACCTAGGGCAGAGTGAGAGGGGGCGCCGACTTCATTGTTAGAGGAGGAGAATTTCGATTCTGGTCTTGCTCAAGCCACAGATCTACGGAGTCCTCACCAGTAGTAGATCTGAACAGCGCCGGGATACAGATCTGAAGATCTAATCTGGAGAACAGATTTTCTTTCTTCCCTCTGTTGTTTTCGAATTTTGTTTTGAAATTAGATTGCTAATTTCTGTTTCCGCAGACAAATTCAAATCGCGTGGTTGAATCGAAGTTTGGATTTCAAACGCGAAAGATCGGTTCAGAGACTACGGAATAACGGTAAACCCTAAATCCACAATCTTGTATTAAATTCATAGGAGCTTGCTAGGGTTTTGTGAATTTATATTATGAGCAATATCCATAGATCCGATCCAGTTCAGTTTGGTTTTGGTGATTCGGTTCACGTTAAAACCCTACAATTGGTATCAGAGCCAAGTTTCTGATTTATGGCTCTGTTGTCCATAATTAAATTCAAATTATGCATGTATGAATTTATTATTGTGGATGTTGGTTTTTGTTCCTCGTGGCAACCCGTTGATTCAGCCCGCGGTGGTTTATCCGTGTAGGGCTGAATTGTTTTTGTAAAATCATGAGAAAAACCATGATTAGTGTAGATTTGAAAATTGTAATAGAATAGTTTCTGTAATTTTCAAATTTATTTAATTGAACGGGTCGAGGACGAAGAACGAAGACGGAGCCGGCGAAGGGCAGTGCACGGCGGCGGCAGGAGGCCCTGCGCGCGTGCACGGCGGACGGCGGCGGCGGGCGCGGCTGGCGGCGCGAGCAGCACGCACGGGCGGAGGCCGGCAACGGCGCGGGCGGCGCAGCGGCACGCGGCGGCACGCGCAGAAATGCGTTGCGCACGCACGCGTGGCTGCTGGCCGCGGGCGGCGGCGGCGGTGGTTGTCGTCGGCGGCTGCTGTCCCTGCCTCGGTGGCTCGTGTTTTGATGGTTTGTGCAATCCTGTGTAAACCCTAGGGTTTGCATTAGGGTTAGGGAAAATCATCAGATCACAAAGGCCTAAATCTCAAAAGATTTGGTGGTTGAAGATTTAGAGGCTCTTGAAGATTTGAAAAGATTCGGATTTATCCAAATTGATTCAAAATTCAAATTGTAATAGAATAGAATTTTATTTTCTATTTTTTTGGGGCCACGTGGAATTTTTTGTTTGTCTTAATTTTCCTCGTATGATATGTGATTTATTTATGTGCGCAAGTAAGCATGTGTAGATAATAGGAAAAGCATGTTTTACTGCTTTTATTATTTACAGCTTTCCAAGCATGCTTATGTGATTAATTTCTTTTGTTGGATTATATTTTGGGAATTTTTGGGCTTGTTTAATTACATGCAAAAATTTGGGAAATATAATGACAAAAAGAAATTATGTGTGCGCATAAAGAAACCTTTTAAAAGAAAAATACTAAGCGGATTTTTTAATTAAAATCAACAGACCTCCACAAAGCGGTCCTAGGCTGTAAGTGTATCTCTTGTTCTAGTAAACGTCTACGAGTGTAGCTTGCTAGTTCCCGGAGGTGCATGGGTACGGTTGTTGGGATTTCTAGACAAACAATTTAAATCATGTGAATAGTGGGAGGGCTTTGCGTAAACGTCTACGAGTGTAGCTTGCGTAGACCTCTTTCACAAGTATTCTAGGATTGATTTAAATTAAAGATAACAAAAGCTTTGAGGGCTGTGCGGTATGGTTACGTGCCATGCTAAACTGTCTCTTTTGGCCGGAGTTAAATTTGTGGTTAATCGCTTAGAAGCATCTTAGAATATAATGCATAAATTGCATCCCTGTTCTTGTAAGGATGGCTTGGTCTAAGGATTTCACTAATTATTAATTTCTAGTGTCAAAAGCTTCCTGACATGGTAGTGAAATTAAATGAATTGGGGCTTAAAACCCGCAGTTCTGGTTGAGGGTGACATCGTAAACGTCTACGAGTGTAGCTTGCGGTGGGAACTCTTGGGCAATTAGTGGAAAACATTTGTAATTGATTTATTAAAAGGTTTTCAATGCATTTATTTTCAAAGTTCAACATGTATGTTCTTATTTTAAGATTCTTTATTGTTTCAGATATGTCTATATCTACTGTCGATCATATACTTGCACTCAATCCTCTTACTGGTCCGAACTTCCATGTATGGAGTTTTTGCATCAAACACGTCCTTTATCTTGAAAATCTAGCACATGTTCTTTACATGGATCCACTGTTGCGCTCTGAGAGAGGAACATGTAAACTTGAGCTCGAATTCTATGACAGATGGGAGGATGCTGATGAGATAGCCTTCTGGCTCATTACGCGTTCCCTGTCTAGAGAATTAAGGCATAAGTATGAATACCTCGAAAGGGCTGGAGAGCTTCGGAAGGAACTCTCGACAGCTTTTGGCAAAGTGGAGCGAACTATTGACTGTAAGCTTGTACACGATCTTGTGTGCAAGAAGATGGTTGAGGATAGTTCGGTGACAGAGCACATGATGTCTATGATTGATCTCATGAGACAGTTCACTGCGCGGGGTGGTAATATCAGTGCGCAAGGTGAGATTGATATTATCTTGAATTCTCTTCCGAAATCCTTTAATGACTTTAAGGTAGTTGCTGCTGCAAAGGGAGAGTATGCTCTGCATGAGCTGCTTGAGGATCTTGTAGTGGAGCAGTCTACCATGCGAGCACGGAAACCTGTTCTGTCTGGTTCCAGCACTGGTTCTACAACCTCTATAGTTGGAGATGACGGTGCTGAAAGCAGATTCAGGAAAGCAGGTTGTGATAGCAAGTCTAGGAAGGGGAAGAGAGTCAAGGTCACTCTAAAGAAGAACAAGTGTGTTGGCTGCGGAAAGGTGGATTGTCCGAATGCATAGGGACAAGGTATGCCATTTTGCATGTATAACTGTAAGCATGATTAGAGTTAGTTGTTGCTCTTCCAGAGCTGTAAGCACTGACTTGTTGATCATGTTGTTGTACTTTGCAGGGGACCGTGCCGAAAAGGCTGGTGATTGATGGCAGGAAGATACCAAACTGGATGAAGGCAACGTTGTATAACGAAGCTTCATGGAGTTTTTCCTTTCCTTATGTTTTGATGTTTTGAGTACATTTGAGTTTTGATTTGTGGGCCGTGGTTTATCGGCAGGACAAATTTTATCAACTGTTATGGATATTTGTTATTTATGATTTTATCATTGGCAGTAACAATGTTATCCATTGTGTTGAATTATACTCCTTATGCTACTTTGATCAAAACATGTCCGCAAGCATTGCATGTAATTCATCCGTAATTGATAATCCTAGGAAGAGAAAACTCACTTCTTCTGATGAGGATCTTACATATCTCTGGCACTTGAGACTTGGTCACATCAGCTTGAAGCGGATTCAAAGACTTGCAGATGACGGTACATTGGACTTAGTCCGGGCTGCACCTTATCAAGTCTGCGAATCCTGCATCGAGGGCAAGATGTCTACTAGGCCTTTCAAGGCTAGTCAGTCTCGAGCAGAGGATGTGTTGGAGTTGATCCATTCTGACTTGTGTGGACCGATGTCCACGCAGGCTCGTGGAGGGTACGAGTACTTCATCACTTTCATTGACGATTACTCAAGGTACGGATACGTTTACCTGCTTCGCTACAAGTCTGAATGCTTTGAGAAATTCAAAGAATTCAAGGCTGAGGTAGAAAAGAAGGTCGGGAAAACTATCAAGTCGCTGCGATCTGACCGCGGTGGCGAATACCTCGGTAACGAGTTCCTGCAATATTTGTCAGAAAATGGGATTACATCCCAATGGACTGCACCGGGTACTCCCCAGCAAAACGGTGTAGCTGAAAGAAGAAATAGGACTCTTCTAGAGATGGTAAGATCAATGATGAGTTATGCAAACTTACCAATTTCGTTTTGGGGCTACGCATTGGAGACAGCAGCTTACGTGCTTAATGTGGTGCCTTCTAAATCAGTTCCTAAGACGCCTTCTGAGCTCTTCCTTGGTCGCAAACCTAGTTTGTGCAAGTTTAGAGTATGGGGCTGTCCGGCACACGTATTGTCGAAGAAACCTGATAAATTAGAAAGCAGGTCAAAAGTAATATTGTTCATAGGGTATCCCAGGCAAACGAAAGGTGGTTACTTTTACTGTCCTGAGAGTCAAAGAGTCGTTGTTAGCACCAATGCTAGATTCTTGGAGGACGAGTATGTGAGTAATCACACGTCAAGGAGTGATATCGTTCTTCAAGAAATTGAGAACGAGAATGCAATTCCAAGGGAAGGGGAACGTGTAGATGTGGGTGCACCTGTGAGAGGTACAGCACCACAGACACGTTCTTCAGTGCAAGGTGCAGGACCACAAGTAACTGCACCTACTACTGACACGGCACCGATGCCTCGTCGCAGTGGGAGAGTTATTTTCCAACCGGAAAGGTACATGTTCGTGGGTGAATCTTCGGACTTGAACCCGGAAGACGGACATGAGGACTCTGACCCATTGACTTACGAAGAGGCAGTGCAGGACAAGGATGTTGCCAAATGGCAAGTCGCCATGGATTCTGAAATAGAATCCATAACCGCTATGGATGTATACCAGAAAACTGATTTGCCGGATGGCTTTAGGGCCATAGGCTGCAAATGGGTATACAAACGAAAGAAAGGGGCGGATGGAAAGATTACGGCTTTCAAGGCCAGGCTGGTGGCAAAGGGTTATAGTCAGAAAGAGGGCATTGACTATGACGAAACCTTTTCACCCGTAGCCATGCTCAAGTCCATCCGGATACTCCTTGCCATAGCTGCGCATATGGACCTCGAAATCTGGCAGATGGATGTCAAAACCGCTTTCCTAAACGGTTACCTTGAAGAAGGTAGGGACATCTATATGCAGCAACCCGAGGGTTACATAAGCAAGGGCGAAGAACATCTTGTCTGGAAGCTTAGGAAGTCCTTGTATGGACTTAAGCAAGCTTCAAGGTCGTGGAACTTACGTTTCAACGATGTGATTAAATCCTATGGATTTGCACAGTTGGAAAACGAAAGTTGTGTTTACCGACTTTGTGTCAGTGGGAGTGTGGTTTTCCTTGCACTATACGTTGATGACATACTCCTATTTGGAAACAACGAGGGAGCGATGTCTGAAATCAAGGTTTGGTTATCCGAACAGTTCCAAATGAAGGATCTGGGTGAAGCTGGCTACATTCTTGGGATTAAGGTCTCACGAGATCGTAAAAGAAGAATGTTGAGCTTATCCCAGGCGTCCTATGTGGATACTGTGATAGCCCGGTTCAGCATGCAACTCGCCAAGAAAGGCTTGCTACCTTTTCGACATGGCGTTCGTCTTTCTAGTGGGCAGTGTCCTCAGACACAGCGGGAGAAAGACGAGATGAGTCTTGTACCATATGTTTCGGCTGTGGGTAGCCTCATGTATGCGATGTTGTGTACCAGGCCAGATATCTGTTATGCCGTGGGCATGGTGGCAAGATATCAGTCTAACCCTGGACAGGCGCACTGGACTGCTGTGAAGCATATCCTCAAGTATTTGAAAAGAACTAGGAATTTCTGCCTAGTTTATCAAAATGAGGATCTGTGCCCTGTGGGTTATACGGATTCGGATTTCCAAGGGGACCAGGATGAGAAGAAATCGACCTCAGGTTATGTGTTTACCCTGGGAGGTGGAGCTGTATCTTGGAGGAGCTCAAAGCAGAAATGCATTGCTGACTCCACCATGGAGGCGGAATATGTCGCCGCCTCCGACGCCTCGAAAGAGGGGGTGTGGCTCCAGAACTACCTTTTAGAGTTGGGCGTGATCCCGAGTTTGCCGAGGAGCATCACAATTTATTGTGATAACTCTGGTGCAGTTGCAAACTCAAAGGAACCACGGTCTCACAGGGCAAGCAAACACATAGAGAGAAAGTATCATATCATACGAGAAATCGTATCGAGGGGCGATGTGCTAATTAAGAAGATTGACACTGCTGACAATCTTGCTGATCCGTTTACAAAGAGCTTGCCGCAGAAGGTTTACGAAAGACATATTCGTGAGCTGGGTCTGAGGTGGATGCCGACCACTGATAGTGGTTAAAGACAGCAGACTAGATAGACAAACTGTATACTCTGTAATAGCTTAGTTATGCTTTGAGTATAAGTGGGAGATTGATGGGTTTTGTATACTGAAAGCATTTATTACAATGTGTATACAACGGTTTATTTCTCCTATCTGTTAACAATCATACATGTATGAACAATGGTATCCTCTTGTCTCACCGATAGGGATGATTTTGCTGCGTGTAGTAGATCGCAGAAGACAGTATGATCACTTGACCTAGTGAGACATAAACCATAATCACAGCCGAGACAGCGTGTGAGGATACGTCTGTCCGGATGGTTGCGGCATTGTCGGAATAAGTAGCTTGTCTTGGTTACTTGACATGCTGGTACGCAGAGGTGGCGTATTGATGGACCGCAGTGAGATATATTTGTCTGTCTGACATCATCGAATAAAAGATCTCGTCATATTGATTGAGTCCAAACCCTAACGAAGGTTCAGGGGTTTGCACGGGTTGAATGTTGCTTTGACTTGCCATGGTGGAGAGCCAACACAGCGCGCTCGTATATCCGCATCTTGGGTAACAACAGTTCGTGTAGTACCGCCTGAGACTGAACTTAGGTAACCATATCCGAGTAATAGGATGGGGACATTCCCTGAGGAGCTCAATAACATTCATCGTGCCAAAGTCCTGCAGGCTGATTAAGTTCAGGCACGAGTGATAAGGTTTGAGTGGTACTACTCAGGAATAATAAGATATTAATTAATTGTAGTGAGAGCTTGTCAGAGGCTCCGATTAATTAATGAATATCCGGTAACCTTAAATATGGGGATTCTCAATTAATGCAGCCCGTTCTCACAACGTGGTAATAAAGGGGTAAGTCAGTATTAATTCTGTGGTGAAAAAGAATTAATATTAATTAATTAATTGTGTCCTGGGTTGTGGACATGGGAATTAATTAATTGGAGGCCCACTTTATTATTTGCATTAGGTCCCAGGTCTGGCCCAAATAAGTGTGCTGAATTGAGCCCAGTAGCCCATCAGGGATAAAACCCTGGGTCTATAAATAGACCACTCTCTCTGGAAACCCTAGCCTAGACACGACCACGGGCCGGTTCTGGGCCGGTTCCGGTTCGGAACCGCCGGTTCCGCGGTTCCGGAAATTCGGGCCCTGAACCGGCCCGCCAAAATACCCCCCCGGTTACGATTTTGGGCCCGGAACCGGCGGTTCCGGGTCAGCCCGGTTCCGGGCCGAACCGCCGGTTCAGGCGGTTTTTCCATTTTTTTTTTTTTTTTTGTATTTTTTATATTTTTTTGATGTATAAATTGTAATTTTAAATTTTTGTATAAGCTTGTAATATTGTTTATTTTGTACACAAATTAATGCATCATCATTCATAATTTCATCACATCAATTAATAATAAATAAACAAACAAATTAATGAATGGAGTAATGGACAAATGATAATGAATATTGAATAGAATTATTGAATATACATTTACAATTTATTCATGTTTAAATTTAAACTATACAACAAGTTTGAAGTGATACAATCATACAAAATTACAAATTATAAGTTACAAGTTACAAAACTAAAAAAATTACAATTTACAAGTTACAAATTGCAACTTAAAAGTACATAAGTAATAACTTAACATTTAGAAATAATTAATTGAAAATTAAAACTATAAACAAGCTTTACATCTAACACCCAATATGTTACATAAACATTAAAAACTTTGTTATGTTTTAGAATGTTATTTAATATTTTATTCTCAATTTTTTATTTTAAAATTTTGCTTTGATTTTAAGCAAGAAAGTTAGATAAAATATTTTTATCTATCTTTCTTGCTTAGAACCAAAGCAAATTTAGAAAACAAAAACTTGAAAATTAAATATTATATAACTTCTATAACTTAGAAAATTTTTAATGATATATAACATATTCGATGAGAGAAGTAAATCACGAATATATTTTTAATTTTCAAAAAATTTATAAAAAACTTTGATAATATTTAAACAAAATATATCATATATTTATTATTTATAATTTAAATTATAATTAAATTAGGGGGCGGGGAGGGATTAATTGAAAGGGCTTGCACTTAATTTTTTACCTTAAAATTAAGTTGCCTACGTATCCCTTACCGAAGGGAATCAAAGCCCACGTAGTTCGCTTACCTTACTTACCTTTACGGCTCTAATCGGAGTCGAAATCCGCATCTCCAAGGCCATCGCTTGCGTTGGTGCTTGCACTAGTGTCGGATTCGTAGACTTCGTCGTCGTCGATGATGTATTTCCAATCATTCTCTTGAGCCTTCATCTCCGCTTTTGTCCAATCTTTAAGTAATATTTGGGCCTCAAGATTTTGAGGAGTCAAGTTCGATCGCCGCTCATCCAAGACATATCCTCCAACACTAAATGCTTGCTCCACCGCCACCGTCGAAGCGGGAACCGCAAAGAACTCCTTCGCCATCATGCACAATATCGGATATTGTTGTTGTCGCCTCGACCACCAAGTTAGCAAATCCACTTGGCCATCATCCTGCACACAATCACCAACATACCTTTCCAACAAATATATTTCTAATTCATTAACTTGTGAGGCACTACTAGTCGCCGAAGTGTTTTGTGTCATAATTCTTTATAATTTTGCTAAAAATGGGTTAGTAGTAGAAGTGCTAGAAGAAGTGCTACCAAAAAGTCCACTATGTGATGATTGAGGCCTAATATTTTGCACTAAGTGACCATAATCCCTAGCATAAGTTTCATAAACTTCTTGTAAAGTAACCTTAAGATTATTTTTAATTTCTTCGATGTTAGGGAGCCCTAACTCTAGGTGATTCATTAAGTGATGCGATTCATCACCTACATAATCAAGAGAATAAAAACAAGCATAATATGCTTCTATTAAATTACAAACACCAACATATTTCATACTAGGATCTAAGCATTTGGCAACCAAAAATACTTCGGGAATTCTACAAAAATATTTAAGCCATTTTTTAACCATCTCATAAACAACAAATCTTAAATGATCACGAGCACTACAAGCATTTAATTGTGCGGCAATAAAACAAAAATGATACAAAACACGTGGAGAAGTAGGATAATAAACACCCGATAAATCTTTTGTTGCATTAGAAAAAGATTGTAACAATTCATTCAATTCAAAACATGCATCCCAATGACAAGATAAAATATTAACATCATCATCAACTTCATTTCTAAAAAATTCAACTAATTGCTCTCTATATGCAAAAGTAGCATTTAACATTTCATAAGTTGAATTCCATCTAGTACTTACATCGGTAGGGAAACGTCTTGGTACTAAATCTCTACTTTTACAATATTTGGCCCATTTTTTTGCTACTTTAGGTTTAGAATGTAAATAATAAACACACTTTCTAATAGGTTCAATTGCTTCACTAATAACTCGCAAGCCATCTTGTACACCTAAATTCAAAATATGACATATACATCTAGAATGAAAAAATTTACCTTGAAGAGTAGGATTTAATTCGTCAACTAATTCCCTAACGGCGGCCGTATTAGCACTAGCATTATCAAATCCTATAGAAAATATTCTTTTATTTATTCTATATTGATTAGCAATTTTTATAATTAAAGTAGCAATATTATGAGCGGTATGATCTTTATTAAATTTCCTATATGCAATTATTCGTTTATTTAAAGTCCATGAATTATCTATCCAATGACAAGTAATACCCATATAATAATTTTTAACAACACAATCCTTCCAAATATCGGAACAAATAGAAACTCTATGATCAAGTTTGCGCAAATCATTTCTTAAATTTAGTCTATATTTTCTAACTAAACTTCTAATAGTCCTAGTCATAGTTGTACGTGCAATTCTTTTAGCGGCGGATTGATAATATTTCATCACGGTTTCAAAATGAATGCTATCGGCAAATTGAAATGCTAAAGATTCAACACATACAAATTTAGCCATTTCTTCTTTAGTTTTTTTCTCATTAAAAGTAAAAGTATATTGAGAAGGATGATTACTACTTACTTGAGAAGAAAACATAGGGCCAAGTTGAGTTTGAGTTTGAGAGATACCTTCTTCTCGTAGATGCTTTTGAAGGATGTGGCGTCTATAGGTACCATAGCCACCGCCGGCGGTAAATTTATATTTTTTATCACAATAATTGCAAAAAAGATCGAATTGTTCGGGCATATCTCGTTTTTGATTTTTACACTTAATTTTACGAAAATGTTTAGTAAAAAGATTAGACTTTAAAACTTTACCTTGCTTACCTTGTGTTTGAGTAGCCTCCTCTTCCTCCCCCTCCTCCCCTTCTTCACCATGTGTTGGTTGACTTAGCTCGTCGTCTTCGCCTTCATTGTCATCACCTTCATTAGCTTGACTTCCACCTCCTTGTAAGACGTTGGCTAGAATCTCCTCTTGTTGCCTTAATAATCCACCATATTCCTCAAATTGTTGATGTTGAGCAAATGTCTCATCATCAAAAATAGAATGGATGACATCTTCATGATGAGTAGAAAAATGATGATGAGTGGAAGAAGTAGTGGGAGTGGGAATAGATGTATCATCATTTCCCCTAATATTGATGGAAGAAGAACGACGACGAGATGATGAACTAGTAGTACTAGTACCCCCCCTACCCATATCTTTTCCCTTTCCCTTTCCCTTGGAAGAAGACATGATTGAATTGAAGGAAGAAATAAGAATTAAGAAAGGAACAATTATGAAATGAGAAGAGAGCAAATTGAGCACAAAAGAGAGCAAATTGAACTACAAAAGAGAGCAAATTGAGCACAATACAAGAGAGAAGATTGAGATTTGAGAAGAGGTGTGGTGAAAATGGGTGGTGGGGGGGGGGTATTTATACTACAAAAATTACAATTTTTGATGATTAAAAAAAAAAAAAAAAAAAAAATTGAAATTTCGACCGTTGGCCGAACCGGCGGTTCCCACGAATCTCGAGGCATTTGATACCGTTGGATCTTCCAACGGTCACTTCGCAAACCGGCGTTGAACCGCCGGTTCCGGGCCGAACCGCCGGTTCCGGGCCCGAACCGGCGAAATTCAAAATTCAAATTTTTTTTTAAAAAAAAAAAAAAATAGTAAAACCGGCGGTTCAAAATTTCAGGGCCCGGAACCGGCCCGGCTAAAATGAGGCACGGTTCCGGTTTGGAACCGGCAGCCACGGTTCCGGGCCGGTTCGTCCGGTTCCGGGCCGGTTTAGTCATTTAATTAGATGTTTATATATTCATTGTTTCTTTGTGTTTAGTAGATGATCAAAATAACTTTAGTTGTTTCGCTTCATTGATATTTAACAATTGTCTTTAATGTTTTTCATAATAGTCTATTGCTATTTTTTAATTGATAAGTTTTCTTCCTAACAAAGAAAAATCAATAACATGAGTTTTTCTTTTTCTTTTTTAATTGATACGTTTTTTTTTTTTCAAAATGGCATTATTCTATCAAAAATCTTCCTTTTATTTTCTTAATTTTGAAATAAACAACAATTAAAAATTATATTTTCATTGATATAACAAAAACTATGCCAATTAACAACCCAAAAAAAAAAAAGAGAGAGAGAAGAACAAATTATATTCAAACATTGCAACAAAACCAAGAAAATATGGAGATCCTCTTTCAACATCCAAAAATGGGGATAATTCCATGTAGGAAAAACAAAATGAGAAGAGAGAAAACATCCAGTTCCCCCTCTCAAACAAGCCAAAAATGTGAATAATTCCATGCATTCAAAATGAGGTGATAAGAGAGCTTTCTCACTTCCAATCGCACAGCAAAAGCATGGTTAAAAGAGCTGCTGCGGAGCAGGAGGAACAAAATTGGTGGGCTCGCTTTCGGTCTGAGAGGCCGCTTCCTTTGCCTTCTTAAACCGTTTTGAGCTTCTCAGGATCATTTCGATAGTCATATCCTTCGAGGCAGGCCGCCTGTTGCAGTATTCAGCAAATCAATATGAACTCGTAAGTTTCCATTTCACAATGATATTTCACAACTATCTCTATCTGTCTACAACAAAAATGATCAACTAATACTAATCTAATCAATTCCTTTTTTGCAAGCAATGGACTTACTCTAACTTTGACGCGGATTTTCCTTTTGCATCATTGGATCCTGTCATTACAACAAATCATATAAGGAGTCAAATTCAATGTACACACCAACAAAATAATATATAGAGGCAATCATTACTTATTTCGTGTTTCTATCCATGTAACCCTATAACATACATGAGATACACATAAAAAGGTGTAGTTGATATATTGCATGGATTAATTAATAATATTAAGAAGGGAAAGAGTGTAAGAGTGATTAGAAACCTGAAAGCCAGGGGTAATTTAATTGATTTATTGTCTAGTTAAATGATAGCAAACTACATCCTATACAAACACTCACACAAATGAAAGATACATACCACTGCTCTAAAATGACACCCTTTTAGACTAGTCAGCCAATTCAGGATCCTGGCAGCCAGGCCACAATTATTTTCCTAATTTCTGAACAAAACGGTAAAAAGATTTTCGGGTTCTTGGTTGAGTATAATACTATATTTGAATTGGACAGCATTACTACAAGATAGTTCTGCATAAAAGGCTAAATAGTGAAGGAAAAACCATTGAATTATGGGGGATTAAGGTTGCGCCGCTTCTTAAATAGAAAGTATCACCTAGGTGGTGTACATGCCAATACTATGCCCCATTAGCATCTTGAGAATCTTATGTGAAATACATACGACATAAAGCTCTCCTGACACCAGGTTGATTATATTGAATTTGAGTCTAATATAATAAAACATACCTTTGCTAGTCGAATTCTGGCTCAATTCACTTTCCCCCGCTGAATCACCAGACATGGATGAAGTATCTGATGGACTTCGAGTGCTAAAATTTGAATGCGTGATTCTATTTTCATCACCAGAACTTTCACCACTATTATCCTGAAAAATAGCTCCTGACTTGGCCAACAAATTCTTCTTCCGTGGGCTTGGTTTAACCAGAGATGGGTTCTTATTCTGAAACATAGGAGCAGCAACAATGCCATTGGGTTTCTGACGAGTCACCTCACATAACTCAGAAGGACTAGAATCTTTCAGCTTTATTTCAGGAGCTTCTGAAGATCTTATGAAAGAATGATGACTTATTTCATCCCAATCAGGATTCTGTGTGGAGTCACACTTGGATCTCCCACTATCTTTCCCATAATTATTCTCAGTTTTTTTATTTTCAAAAGAACTGATGGAGTTCTGCTGTTGAGTCGAGATGTTTACAGAAGGTAAATCATTATTTTTAGCTTTTTTCGAACTTCTTTTCGACTTGGTTCCTTTTCTTACCTTGAAACCGGAATCAACTTCATTCTGGAGCTGGCCAGGCACAAAGTACTGCTTGAAGTTGATTCTGTCGCTGCCATTTGCAGGATTTTCAATAAGATCATCAGTGTTTACAACTTGCTCATGTATCTTTTCAACTTTTTCTTCACTTTTCAAAGCCATAATCTGGGATGAATCAACATGTCTGACCTCTTGTTCAGACTTAAAATCAATTGAAGTTTCCTTGTTTGCTAACAGTACAGTACCAACCTGTTGATCCTTGACCGGAGAATTTTCTTGGACATCAGCTGCAATATGCCTTTTCTTCTTTATTTTCTTTTTAGGTTTTTTATCCCCATGCTCAGTGTTCCCATTATCCTTGTCGGCTTGATTGGACTCTATAATGGTATTTTCTGTTTCTGTAGGGGGGAATTCTGCATTGCAATTACCTGCAGAACTTTTAGTATTCTCTGCCACATTCTCATTAACAGCACTCACATGTACCACAGTTTGCTCTGTTCGAGTCTTTATCTCCAAATCTGTTTCACTTCTGTTTACATCCTGTATTTTTTCCGAAGCATCATGGTTCGAGCCATCCAACAGTTTCATGTGGACATCCTTCACTTCATTGAGCCTGACATTTTCTTCCTTTCCAGTTTCCTCAGGAATATGATCAAGTGATGGAGGTAAAGAAACCAAAGAGCATCTTATGCCATTATGAATTTCTGCTGTAATGCCTGAATTCTCTATACTAGTGCCTATATGCTTCTTTTCCCTCTTCTTTTTCTTCCTCTTCCTAATGCCACTGGAGGTATCAAGTTCCACTACAGCATCTGCAGCCCTCATAATACTTGCCTCTTTCAGTGCTAAATCTGGATCAGCATGGTCAGGAGCTTTGCTGTCTGAAGGAAGTATAACTTCATTATCATGCTCCAAAGACAAACCTTTTTCTTCTTCCTTTTCTTCCGAGATAATAGTTTCAGTATGGGGCTTCTTCATTTCACCATGTCCAATCTGTTCCGCATCTCTTGTAGCCAGTACTTCTGCTGCTCTTATCTGGACTTTCTTTTTCTTCATCTTCTTGCCATCAGTTTTGATATCTCCAATACCAGCACCAGCATCCACCAATCTAGTAGAGAGATCTGGTGTGTTAGTACAAGCACCCCCTGATTGCACAGTTGTAGCATCCTGGTCAACTTCATCATCCAATTTACTCTCTAGCACATTGTCCTCTCTCTTTCCATTAGAATCTAGAAGTTTTTGGGAGTTCACAAAGCTAAAATTACTCTTTTCTGCATCCTGCAAAAGACTTGCTTCTGTTAGTGCCAAACCTGGATCAACTTGGCTTGAAGCTTTGCTGTTTGACAACATCATAACTTCATGGTCATTCTTCAACAAAAACCCCTTTGCTTCTACCATTTGATCGCATATATGAGTATCCATAGAAGGCTCGATCCTTTCACCTTCCCCAACATGCTCAATATCAGTTGTATCCCGAACCCTTGCTTCAGTTTTCTGAACCTTCTTTTTCTTCCTCCTGCTCCCAGAAGTATTGGCATCTCCACCGGTACCACTGGCATCCATCAGCCTAGCAGAAGAATCTTGCACCATAATGGAAACAACACTCGAATGCTGATGGTTTAACATACTGTTGAACCCATTATTCTCTTTCTTTCCATCGGAAGCCTTCATGTTCTGAGAGTCCATATTACTCTTTTCAGCCATGGTGGACGGTGATATTCCCCCAGACACAAGCCTGCCCTCAACATCACATTGATCATTCCTCACACCTGAGACCTTCACAATTGAGTCAGAAATAGCAGGCATCCCATCTTTGTTTTCTGGATGAAACATGGGACCACCACCCCCCAAACTAGTATTTTGGCTTGCATCTTTCGCATGGCTCAACTTAAGTTTCTTTTTGGGACGAGACTCAGCTCCCACAATGTGTTCCTCCGAATAAATACTCCTATGAGAATCCCTAGTCTTCTCCACAGGTTTATCAACCTTAGGTCCAGCAATAACCTCCGAAACCGTATTCTTTTCAGCAGCACCATTTTCCAAGGACAAAGGAAGGATATTGTTCCTGTTTCCATCAGATCTGAAACCTCTGCAATCATCATCAATATTGGTCACCCCAATCTTCAAACCACTACTAGTGCCAAGCTCTGGGGGATTTCTGATGGATTGATATGTGTGAATACTAGAAGCATCAACTGAAAGAAACCAATTCTTTTTTACCCCATGAAATGCACTCCAAACAAGCAAAAAATCCGACAGATGATAAAAGGTTGATCTACGTTTTACCTATGGAATTAGCAGAAAAAAACATAAGACACCGGATAGTATAAAAACTCCAGTAACAGACCTCTAAAACAACATCTGTACCTTCACAGAATGAACCTGTATCTCACCCATATCTGGAAAGCATTGCAAATGCTCCAACGCCACCTTCTCTGCGTTAGTACAAGTAGAGGAACAGTCCCCAATGACAAAAGTTAGCATATATTTCTGAGAAAGTACAGCACAAACTTTTCCTCAAAACGCAACCAATTCAAACCAGGTTCAAGAAGAACCCCTCATCAAAATCCCACATTTATTTGATTATTATAAGCCCAAAAATATTCCAATAAGTTTCTGCGTGTTCAAATTTTTATCTTTAAAAGAGGCAGTGTATCCCATTTGGGGCAGAGAAATCACTCGTAAAAAAATACATACATATACAAATAGAGAGATAGTGGATACTTTTGAAATCAGAAACTGTATCGGAGGCAGAGATGAGCATGGCGAGGTGGGTGTCGAGGCTGGTGTCGACGAACACCGTGTTGAGGTCCGCCACTTGGGCGGTGGGGCTTGTCTCACGGCGCCGTTTCGTCATTGATGATCGCAGGATTTTCTCTCCAATATGGCGCTAAAGCTGCGGTCTCGAGGGTTTTGAGTCTTTTGGCTGTATTAAAAAAATAATATATAATCGGCTAATATCTATCCACTAATCATTTACTTATTGATTTATAATTCCAAAAATAAATTTTCGATATTAAAATTTCCAAAATATTGATGTCCTTTAACTGAAAATTTTATAATTCTTCTAGCGCTAAATTAATTTTTTAAATCCAGAATGGATAATTAAAATATTTTTCATATTAACTGATAATACTCATAAATGGAGTAATTGGATAAAAGTACTATCCAATTATTACATAGACGTTTTAAATTGAAAATTAGCACGTTCACATAGTACATAAAAAATTTCAAAATCCTCTTGTTTCACAAAATAATTGTTGGAAATTCTTTGTTATTTGAGTAAATTTCTCAGTTACAAATATTTAATTTTATTATAATTAAATATTTGTGTGGTATATGTTGGGATCGTGGCCTAACGAACCTGCTCCGACCCGACTTGAACGAGTCAGCACCTTATTTCCAGCCTAGGTGTAAGGTACGAAGCTGAGAGGCGCAGGTGCAGCTTGCAATTAAAGCTTACAAGGTACATCCAGCATTTGCAACAAGGTACGCAGAACGAAGCTAAAGTCAGTCTGTCACAAAAGAGAGTCACGCACCTCAGCATCTCACTAGGGACGGCACCTCGCGCACCTCTCCCGAGCAGGTCGTCCAAGTAGGTGCGTAGCCAGGACCCTGGAAGGATCAGCTTACGGATAAGCCTTGACAGCTCCTAGGAAGGCGCAAACAGTTAAACTAACCCCTACTTTTCCGGAAGTGGCTCCAACGGTTCCTATACCTTAGGAAAACCTAGCGGCTAGGGTTTATCATTTGTACTTGACTTCCTTATGAACTATAAATAGGGGTAGTCAACTCCATTTCGACTATTCGGTATTCTTTATTCATAACGCTTACTTTTTGGCTTAGATGTAACGTTGTTCAACCTTTTCTACGCCCCTTATACCTGCATTTGTCTAAAGAATTACGATTTTACTTTGCTTTAAGTATTCTTTATCTTACGATTATGTTTATTGTTGTCTTTCTTCATCTTTCTTGTATTATTTCCTGCTACCTTGTTGGTTCTTGGGGCCTCGTATCCGTACGAATTCGAACCTCAACAGTATATATATTCTCAATTCGAATTTCGATTAGTGAAAATCAAACTACAAATTGACATATATGGTGTATGAAATAATTAATGTGCTCGGTAATCGACGATCGTTACATGAATATTAATTGTTGTAATAATGATATCGGTTTTTAACCGACGTGATAATGATGTCGCATAATGATGACGTTTGTAACGTCAAGTTATTAAGTGACGAAGCGTAACCGTCACGAGCACATGAATACTCGTTTTGTAACGTTACGACATTAGTGACAAGAGACGTAATCGTCGACCATAATGTTCGGATTGTAACCATCAATCGTATTCAATTATTGATCGTAACCTCCAGGTGGACTTGTCTATTTATAGGTATATGTAGGTGCATTTTCAAGTTGATTAAAATATGCCAAAAATAGCCACTTTATTGCAACTTTTCAGAAAACTTGCATTATTTTCAAAAAAAATTGGCTTGTTGAGTTCCAACTCCGTTTAGTTCATCGGAGCTTTTACAATTGCGGTGTTGCCTCATAGAAGACGAAATCATTTTACCTTTAAAAACAAACGCTATTAAAACGAGCACTACCTTGACTTTTTGTCTTGCGAGAAGAAGACTCTCGACTCACCTATATTTATTTAAATTTATTTTATCTCACCTTTCTATTTCGCTAAATTTTGTTACATTACTCTACGTAAAAAGCTGCATTAAATAATTATAAATGTTGCAGTATCTCTATTCTCATACAGCCAAATTTTAACAACAAAAAAATCAAAATGTCATTGGAATTGGTTAATGAAAAACTAAAAATTAAACTAATCTATAATAGGATAGGAATAATAAGATGACGATGAATTAAAACAACCAATTTATCTCCTCCCAATAGAAATCTACTTCATCACTGCATGAACCTTTTGTATGAATCTACTTCATCACTGCATGAACCTTTTGTATGAACATGTAATGTTTCTAATCTTCTTCCGATGAGGCACGCCACCGCCAGATAAGACCTCCGGCTAAGTTGTTGAGCGCATGAGAAGCCATAGGCACAGCTACACTTGACGACAAACTCGTCGCGTAACCATACACTACCCCAACAAAAGTTGCCCTGTCAAACAAATTAAACCAAACCTCACATCAGCCACCACCACCATCAAGGAAATTAAACCATGTTGATGGATGGTGTATGCATTAACATTACCAGAGTGCAAATGAGTATTTCCGGCCACTTCCCAGGTGCAGTGCACCGAAGACTGCAGCAGTGGCAAGGATGCTCAACCAGTTCACACCAAACAGAGGCAACAATGCGCCACGGAAGAGGAGTTCCTGCTCCAATTGATTCGAGTTAGTTCCCAACTAAAGAATGTTCATCCATGTTCCGTGGTTCACATCATACCTCGCTGATTCCAGGTAGAAATGCCACCACCAAGTAATCTAGAGGCTCCAATGAAGTAAGCACCTACACTTCTTCAACAATCAGGCTTCTACTCATACTCATACTAGACAGGAGTAACCAACATTTACGTGCTTGTACCTGCTGGTTGGCTGCTTCACTAGAATCAGCAAAGTCTGGCCATATCTTCAGCAGCAACAAACGACAAGAAGATACCACTACAACTGATCCCATTATCAACCCCAGATGCTGTGGCTCCAAACTAACTGCACCACATAATGCATGAGCAAACTGTAGAGCTTTTGGTTCCGACCAAAGTTTTTTCAGACAACTATTTAGGTATATTTACAGTTGATTCATCTAGGTGGTCATATATATACATGTAAGCCCCTCTTCATTTACTTTGATGTTCGACATGAACCATTCGAAACAATCACTCTTACATGTTATATCTTCGGAAAAGTCATGAACAGGCCATCCCTCTCTTGATGCAATGTGAGATAACTACAAAGACAACCAGAGCTACATAAGTTTTACTTGTAAAATTCAAGAAAGCCTACATGCACTTCATAAGCCAGAACATTACAAATGCCTACAATGCCATATTATCCAGTTCCACTATCTGAAGCATGTATCCAACAGCTATTCAGTGCTCCTAGCAAGGCTTGTTGGTGTGACTTGATATCACAAACAACTAAATCACAGGAGTTGGGAAACTTTCCAAACTCAGGAAAATAAAATGTACCTGCCTAAGTAAAACGCCCAAAGCAGCTATCAAACCAGAAGTGATAGTGCATGCTTGAAGCACATCACTCCTTGATGCAACTGAAGACTGAACTTCATCTGTATCAGAAGAAAGCATCTCATCTTCTTCCTCTACACCTTCACTTTCATCCAAAACCTGCTCTCTTGCCAGCTTTTTCTGCATTTTTTGTCGTTTTCCACGCCTTTTGGTCTGATTCTGGCTAGCCAAAGCTCTAACATCACCTCCATATCTCTTTATGAGATAAAAGGAAACGATTTTCGATCTAGTTAGAAAAGAAAAAAAAAAGGAAAAATCACTGAATTGAAGACTCACATAGCATAATTTGTTGGAGAACTTTAGTGAATGAGTGTTTCCACATATATGTATACCCGTGCCTGATATAATTTCGAAGAACATTTGAATAGTTCTGCAAATTCTTGAAGAGCCCACAAGAATACAATACAATACGAAGAAAGGGGGAGGGCTAAAGAGACATAGTCTTCTAAAAATAAATAGAAACTACCCAGAAATCGGGAGCAGCAGTTGGCGTTCAGCAAATCCATATATCTGCTCAGCCTTATTTCTGTCGGATGATGAACATAGTATATTTCTGAAGAAAGCTTTAACCCAAAAACAAAAAATGACAATTTAGGATTCCTCAAATATTGTTTTATGCGGTGCAGGAGTTTTGGATATTTGGAAGTTAATATTACAGTTGAAAGTCAACATAATAGTCTTGCAACTATTTTTTAAGAACCATGGTGGTAAATTTTATGTGTAAATATCTCCAAATAATAATCGTAACATATCTTAGAATCAATCATCTCTTTTTTATTATTATAAGTTTTTTATACACGATTTAGTTTGATTGATACGATATTTTTCATTTCTATTCTCATACTACAAATAATAACAGCGATCACTTTCAATTACCTATTTAACAAAGTTTAAGATAAGAAGTATTATCATGTGTTATTGAATTAATACAAAATGTAAATTCGATAAAATAAAATTACAGGAATTAGATAAAACAAGGATTTACATAACTTAAAATTACACTTTCAACTACATCATCATTAGAGTAATTCTAAAATAAGATAATTTTTTCTTGATGGGACAAATATTAAAGCCCAAAGTTGATGATTGGATGACCTAATTTTATGTATATTAACTTCATATATACAATAAACTGAAAATTAGATCAGTGAGATATTGCTCTTCATTCATTGTGAAACAGAAACTTTTATTTTCTTAAGCAATCATGTCAAGAATGAAACAACATTTGCACAAGAACAATTGGTGGGACAAATCCTCTGAATCCCTATTATTAGATTGCAGAGAATCAATCGAACATTTACATATCTGACAATTCGGAAAGAGTCTAACTGAAAACAAACAATTTTCTGTTCTACAAACTAAACAATATATTCATATCTGTAATCTTTGTTGTGTCACAAAAAGGTGCCGAGTAACCATATATGCAAGACGAGCCAATATGCAACGACACCCAGTCTCCCCCTCGGGTGGCTCATTAAAGCTCGATTGCCAGACACCCTGAATAAATAGGAGGAAAAAAGCATCAGAAATGATGAAAGACACACAAACACTAAGCGAATAGGACTTAAAACAGAGTAGCTTGCAATTTATGGCATGATAATCCGAAAAACCATTCATGCAGTCAGTGCACCCATATCTCTCTCTCTCTCTCTGTGGATTATTTTCAAATGAAAGAACTACACATGCCTTTAGAAGAAGTATACACTAATAACACGTGCAAATAGATAGAGTAGCATTTTACCAAATTCCATCAATTTTATCTGCGAATGCTCTCCCCTGTGTAGGAATCAGACCAGAAGTAATCAGTGGCTTGAATGCACGACCTGCAAAGACATGTTACCGTTAATTCAAGACCTTGGACCTACAGTGAAGTGTGACAGGTTTTGATATATTCACCTTTATCTTCGTCAGCCTCCTTATCATTTATCAACCGTTCAGACTCTGACTCAATGTTGATAGCAAGTTGATCATTGGAACCCTTCTTCATTGTACGGACATGAGCAGCAGATGAAACGGAAGGAACGTTGTTGCTCTTGGGAAGTGCTGCCTGCAAGTTTAAGAGGTGACTGTTTTGCTCTATTCTATTAAAGCCACATACTTACAACCCCGAAAAGTACAGTACTATATCTTCAGCGTGCCATTGAGTCAAGCAAGCGAGGTTTCTGATTCTTCATCTTTCTATATTTTCCCTTTTGGAGTTAAAGCCTTCATTGAGAACTATTATTATCTGGGACTTTGTGTTTTGGGATGGAGAAGATCTATGGTTTTATGAAGAGCAGCTAAATGTGAGGCACAAACGCTAAGTGTAAAATCGAAGGACTTGTTGTATAATCCAAGAGAATGCTACTCTATCCTAAATTAGGCCCATCAAATAAATAAATCAGAATATGCATCCAGAAAGCTCAAATCACAACCAAATTCTTGATAGCAATAATAATGTAAAGACATGCAATAGAATTATTTGGAGGGAGAACCACGCAAATGTGTGTTCATTTAGCCTTCATCATTAGACAAAAGTTCGAGTAGGGAATGGATAATTTCTGAATGTTTGTCTGGTTGCACCTTATTTAGCTTTGCATGGATATGAGCTCGTATTGTTAAGAAGGATAGCGTGAGCCATGGATCAGCATTACAAAAAATAAGAAGCATAGAACAAAAGCTTACCCTGTCATGTATTTCTGATATCTCTGACTGAGTAGACAAGGAGACAGATGATCCTCTTTCCTGGTCTATCTCTGGTAGAATGACTCCTTCCTGATTAGACTCTTCTAGTAATTTAACCTTGTTTGACAAATTATCCACAGCCTTTTGGGCCTCAAACAACTTTGCACCAAGATCTTCATTTTTTAGTTTCAGAGTCTCGGATTCATGCATCACGGCTGTAATTAGTTTTTCAAGTAAGGGAAGGAGCCATAATTCCCCATTTACTTTGGAATCATCCATCACATCACCAGCCCCCAGCTTCCCCACAATAAGCTGCAAACCTGATTCAAGCTCTAACAATTTGTTCATCTTTTGAGAATCCTTCTTAAGTACCACGTAATCTTCTTCTAGCCTTCTCAATTGTTCCAATTCAAGAATCTGCTTATCAATGGCTGATTGTAATTCTTCCGTTTGATGAGATAGTGAGTTTACCTTCTCCATCATTTCCCTAAAACTATCTATAACATAAAACAGCTTTCTCACATTGGCTGAATCATGTGAATCTCCAAATGCAAATGCAGCATCAGGGACATGAACCTGATTTATTTTGTCCAGAATGGATTTAACTTGAGATGCTGATAATGTCTCCCCCAGATCTGAAACAAAACCATGAAAAGGGTTAAAATACAGCGTTGCTAAAAAGAAACAGAAAAAGATACTCTATTTGCAGAAATGACAGATATCTAAGGGACAAACTACCATGAGAGTTGGAGAATGAAGTAGACAATTCTGCTTCTCTTTTCCTCAGCTCATCATCTTTTTTCCTATGATCTTCTTCTAGCTGAATTGTCATATCATGGTATAAGTCTCTCTGTGCTTTCAGGTCAGCCTCCAGTTTCAAGATTTTCTCTTTGTATAGATCTCTTTCCTCCAAAGCTTCATCACAAGTTACCCGTGTGTCTTTCAGTTTGCTCTGCATATCTTCTAATTCTATTGTAATCTCATGGTGCAAGTGTTGTTGCTCTTTCAAATCAGTCTCCAATTTCAAGAATTTATCTTTGTATAGATCTCTTTCTTCCAGGATTTCATCATAACTCATCTGAGTCTCTTTCAGTTTGTTCTGGATATTCTCAGTTATTTTAATCAACTTACTTAAAGCATCATGAACCAGAATACTGAGATCTTGATTCCGTTCTGTAGCAAGTAATAACTTCTCAGCCTTCTTCACAGGGTCAGCAACAAGTTCTATCTCTGCATCATCATTGCCTACTTCCAAAACCATGGGCATCCTTCCATCTATGTTTACTGATTCATCGATAGATCTCAGCTCAGACACAATTTTATGGGCATTCAACTCCAAACCCTGAGCGGCATCAGTACAAGCAGACAACAAAATTCTAACATCACTTTCCAATGAAGCTATGGTATCCTCGTGTCTCTTCTTATCTGTTTCTACGTCCTTCAGTTGAGCTCTAAGAGAGCTTGTATATTTCATTGCACTGAATATATTATCCTTTATAAACTGCAATCTTCTCAATAGAGCTGCCATTGATTCATCCATAAGTGAGGACACGTTATTAAAATGATCAGCCAGGATTTTGTTCTTCAGATGATATTTCTTAAGCATCTTCTCAATGTCAAACAAGTTCTCTTCATCAACTGAATTCATCTCATCATTTAGCAATTCCATGTTTGGAGTAATTTCAGTGTTAAAAGTAGTTGAAAGGGAGGAATCATCCTACAAAGGAAAAGGAGAAATGCAGAGAACTCTCATTATGTACGAGGAATACAAGAGAACAAATATGCCAAATGGCAGGACGTAATCACAACATAACAACCTCTCTCTCTCTCTCTCTCAGGAGACACACAAATAATTAGATGCATACATGTAAATGTACATATCTATGTTGAATATAATTAGATGCCAATGTTATTTCTTTCTATTAGCTTAAGCTAAAGCTTTCAGAAGGACAGTCATTCAACACAGCACTAGAGCCAACCAAACAAGGTCTTGATTTTACATCAGACAACCACTTGTTATAAAGCAAAATTAAACATGTAAGACTTCAAAGTAGCTACCATACACATGACAAGGTCTGTTGGTGATGGTAAAGATGGATAGAAATGGCTTCAAAAGGAATACACAGTACAAGAGAGACACATATTTTTCCAAAAGAAGAGGAACTGTTGACAAAAAAAACATATACCAACTAAACAATTTCAGAAACTGAAACTCGTAAGAAGGAATAGATTGAAAAGTGCACAACTGTAAACAACACTCTTTCTAACTGATCTAATGTGTAAATACAGATGGAAATCCATAACGTGGATAATAATGTTACACAGCGCACGTATATTTATGAAAACAACTAGAAGAGTTACAGAGATACTAATATTACTCATATGTTTATAAGACAACAATTAGAAGCAAAAAAAAGCTAATCAGCAGATGAGTTACAGAGCGACAATTTGAGGCATTTAACAGGGCAATGTGACTACTTTATGAGAGTATAGTTAAATTTTTGCTGAAACATATGGGCATGTACAAGGATATTGATTCAGACATAGTGCGTTCAGACAAACAACCTAGAATTGATTAACAATAACGCAAATGCACATATCAACAAAAATTATACCTCCATGATAGGACTGTTTTGCAGCATGTTAGAGTCCATTTCCAGGGAACAGTCCCAGGTTTCTTTAAGTAGAAAATCAAAGCTCTTTAGGCTCTCAAATTTTCTCTGGAAACATTGTCCTAGCAGGGTTGGAAGCGTGTCATCTTTTAGAAGAAACTGAAAACTGCTAAGCTGATCAGACCACTTTTGTATGCTACTTTGGGTGCCAGATAACTCTTTCATACAAGACTCCAGTTTAGAGGTAAGTGCGTCTAACTCTTGTTCAGCATTTCTCTTTTCCTGAACCATGTCTGCCATGTTATTTTCTGCATTGAGTAATGCACCCTCTAGCGATTTGATTGTTATGGAAGCTTCAGAAAGCTTGCTCGCAACTAAAATGGATTCTTCTCTGAGTCTCTTCATCTCACCATCCAAATCATCCTGGCCAGTTTGTACCTTACTGTTCTCTTCAGCAAGCAGTGAGATATTCTTCTGTGCCTGTGAGAACGCCTCTTCAAGGGCCTGAATATTTTTGTCAGCATCAGCGAGTTTCCTAACATGGTCAGAGAGCTCTTCCTTTAACTTATTTAACTGCTCTTCAGCAAGAGATCTGCCTTCTACAGCTTCATCTCTCTCGTTCATGAACATGGAAGCATTCTTCTCGGCTATAGACAAAGCATGTTCAAGTGCTTTTACACTCACAAGAACCTCTTCATACTTGCTTGCATAAGAAGAAGCTTCCTCTTTTTGCTTCTGCAACTCCTCCTCCAGAAGTGCCTTGGAAACTTCGAGTTCTTTCTTCTCTTCCAAGAGCTTAGATCTGCTATTTTCAACAATTGATAATTCATCTTCGAGTGACTTCATCATATTCTGGAATTCAGACAATTTGGCGGCTGATGAACTTGCTTCATCAATTACACTCCTCAGTTCTTGTTCCATCCGTTTCTTTGAAATCTCGTTTTCTCTAAGATATTCAGCCACCCATTTCACCTTTTCAAATGGGTCGTTGATGAATAGATCGGTCGGAGTAGTAATGCCTTCGATTGACTCTGTGACTCTTTGTAGCATTGTATTGCTCTCTGCTAAGAACTGCTCAAGTTGATCTGCACGCTCTTTAGTAGAAACAAGCTCGCTCTCCAACAGAGATATACGCTCCACTTCAACTAACAACTTACTGATCTGATCCTGGCTTTCATCATATTTGGACAAACACTGCTGCAGTTCGGACGTCAAATTATCAATTTCAGACTTTTTTTCATTTAGAGAACCTTTCAGGTTTTCCCGTTCTTGAACAAGCCCCTTGCCCTTTTTGACTGCCATTGATAGCTTCTCCTTCACTAAAGCATATCTATCCTCTAATTGGTCAAGGCTTTTCTGCATATTAGCCTTCTCATCCTCAAGCGCATTAAGTTCTTGAGTTTTCATTTCCAACTCTTCTGACAAATGACTTACCTGTGCCTTATCTGACATACATTCTGCTATTATTAGCTTAGAAAGATTTATTTCCATATCTCTGATATACAGAAGACTCTTCAAGCTTTCAAAGGAATCCATTTTTTCTAGAGATGACTCAATGGGAAATGCATTTTCCCTAATCTTTGCAATACAACAATCAATAATGGTGTTCATGTCAGAGTTCTCTGGATGAACCTCACTGTGACCATCAATTGCAAGTCCAGATGCTTCCAGCAACATATGTACTATTTTTTCCTTTTCCAGTGAAACCAGATGTTCCTTTTCCACAACTCCTTCATATTGTTGTCTCAAGTTCTCCAGTTCTAACTGAAGATGGCTCTTCTCCTGTGATTCTGCCAAAAGGGATGATGTCAGGCGATCAATCTCATTATTTCCAGCCTGACTAGCTTCAGCTAGCTCATATCGTGACCTTTCATATGCTTCATATTTACTGCTTAAAACCTCCAATTCTGCTTGAAGATCATGTTTCTCCAGTTTTTCAGCTAAAAGTGATGTTGTGAGCTGCTCTATCTTCCCTTTTGCAGCCTCTAGCATTTTAGCTATCTGAAATTGCAACTTTGTAGCTTCCTCTTTAAACAAAGAAGATGATTCTGCGAGCCATCGGACACGTATGTCTAATTCACTTGAAGCCACTGATTCCGGGAAATCAAATGAAAATAATACATCAGCCAGTTTCTGATATTCTAGAGATATATCTTTAAGTGATTTGTTCTCATCTGCAAGCCACCTCATTTTCTCAGAAATATCTGTTGGCTGTTCCTTAGTTGCCAAACTCTCACACAATATCTCTTCACATTTCTGAAGTGTCATTTCCTTCTCTGCAAGAGACTCCTGCAGTGAAGCAGCAAGTTTCTCACTAGTTGCAATCATTTCCTTCACCCTCTCTGCAGCCTCTAGAGCAGCTGACTTCTCTTGCAGTTCAATTGAGCATCTCTCCAACTCGCTAGTTTTCTCAAGCAACAATTGCTTCAGCGAGTCTCTATTCTGTACCAATGCCTTTCCTTTCGTCACAGCCATGCTAAGCTTCTCTTTTGTATTAGCATACCTGTTCTTTTCTTGTTCAACTTCTGCAGTAAGTCTTCCTATTTCTGCATTCACTTTTTCAAGAGTTGATTTTTGTTTCTCTAACTGTTCCACCAGATTCCTGTTTTCATCTTCTAAATCGCTAAGTTTTTGGTGCATGTCCTCTTCTTTTCTTCCGATTTCAAGAATTTTATCACGAGCCATGGCAAAAGTTCCAATCTCTTCAACCTTATCAAAATCTAATCCAACCTCATTTAAACATCCCTTAAGCTGGTCACTTTCAGAAACAAAATTATTATACTTTTCAACTAGAAAATTAACAGATTTCTCAATGTTGGAAATCTTTTCCATAAGTGATCTATCCCACGGATTTTCCTGATGATGCACCAGGGTAAGGGATGCTAGAATCCTGTTTGCAGTTTCCTCGATATGCTGATCAGTCGCAAATTGGGCCTCATATAATTGAGACAGCTCATTGTGTTTTGAATTTGCAACGGACTGAGCTATATTGTTTGATTCAGTTAACTCAGCAACCTTTGCATTGAGAAAATCAATTTCCTGATCCTTTGAATATAATATAGAGTGGAGTTCTCTTGCTTCCTCCTTGGCAATTTGATGTTCATCCATAGAATATTTAAGCAACCTAGAGCACTCACTTATAATATCATGTAGAGAGGGACCAGATCCCACTGCTGCATCCCAAGTTACCACTTCATTTTGATGATGATCAATGAAGCCATCAGCACTGTTGCCCGCTGCAATGTGTTGCTTGTTTGAACTCTTCAACTGATGACAAAAGCCAGAAAGTTCCATCATAAGCACTGCTCTTTCACCCTGCAGAAAGAAGAAAGTAAACAAAAGGAGAGTGTTCAGAAATATTAACTTTAGATAAATTGAGAGGGAAGATGCATCAAAGGCACAACCTCGTATTCTTGCGCCAAGTGTTCTTTCTCAAAAACAGTCCTCTCAAGCTTATCACGAAGAAGTTCTATCTCAGCTATCATTTCGGGGACTTTAACCCCACTGTCTGATTCATCGGCTTGATCATCTTGTAGGTTATCCTTGTCCTCAGAATTCTGTAGGGATTCAGAATTCTCTATCTCATCTGGACAATCCACAAATGTATCCTCCCTTACCCCATCCTCTTTTGATAAAGTGCGCTCTAATGCAGATATGTTACTTGGGCTGGCAAGATACGTCTGCATGGCCAAAACCCAACACAAACCATGTAGTTCTGTTACTATTTGGATATATATATATATATATATATATATGTGTGTGTGGAGAGAGAGAGCAGTTGTGGTGAGAAACAATTCTCAGGTGCAAACAAGGAACCGGAAAAAGAACCCATCGTTAAACAACAACAATAATCATTGTTCAGTACTTTTTAGTTTAGTAACGATGTATTATACAGATGGTGATATTTACAAAATTGTCAATACCTTTTCTTCATCAAAATCTCAAGTCATCCAAATCTCCAAATCAATGGTTGAGATCGATTCATAGTTTACACCAGGGGATTGGTTTGCTAGATTAGTCAGCTGACAGAAAAGATCTATCACTAATTATCAAGGAATTAATGTGCGAGTTGCGACTAGTTTTACCAAGTGCTAAACTGATACCTCACATTACCAAAAATGCATTCCTCTATATAAAAATTCCAGATTCTACTCTACCATGCAACGACAATTCTCATATCAATGCATGGACTCTAAAATGAATATGAGATATTTTAGTCAAAAAATTGTCATTACGACTCCAAATCACCATATGCTCAAACTTTCTTGGAAGTTGGAAGCAAATTTGAATGATTGGATTAAAAATGGGCACCTGATCAACTGAATCAGCAGCACTCTCAGCTTCTCCAGCATATTGGGTTTCCACAGGAAGCCCTTCGCCTTCCCCGGCTGCAGGAGCGCCTTCTCTCTCATGATTATCTTCCATTTCCATCAAACAAGACGCCCACTGCCTATTTCACCGAAGAGCCAGATCTGAAAACGGAATAAAGGATTCAATATTTCTTTAACACACAATTCATTCAAGAACTACATCACAATATCAGGCGCCTGCCACATTCAACACGTCCACGAGAAAACAAAATCGATAAATAGAAAATCAAATAAAAATAAGAAGAAGAAAACGACGAAAGCGACAGAAGAGGATATTAACCTCGAAAAGAGGGGTCTGATAATTGGGTTTCTGTTGAAGAAACCTTAAAAATACGAGAGATCTTGTCTTGCAGTTGGAGCGGTGATGGCAGTGTGGAGGATTGCGCATTTGTTTGTTACTACACATTGGGAAGAGTTTCATGAAACATGGTTGATTGGATTCGGTGCAAATACGACGTCGGTTTTAGGTTAGGCAGGTTTCCTCCCAAGTCAAAACGTGCCATTTAATGCCGACCCACCCGACCCGATCCAACCCAAATCCATGCATATATTTAGCCGTTACTCCCAACATTATAATTATTTCGGTTTTACAATAAAATTTATCCAAGCAATTTTTTTTTTGTAAAAATCTTTTTCAAATAATTTTGAGTGCCTGCGAAAACTGATGCTGCTCAACGAATTTCGTCAATTTTCCAAAATCACGTAAAAGCCCTAAAATTTGAAAAATATTTTAATGTACAACCATTTAGCTCACCAACTCATGAGTAAAAAATTGTGGATTTTATTTATGAGTGTAAATGAATCAAACTGTTCATTTGTAAATATTGGTATGAAAACTGAAAATATGTTTATATATCCTTTCAGCCAAAAAGGTAAATTTTAATTTGGACATTTATTAAGCATGAAAGGAGTAAATTTTATTTATTTTTAGTAAAAAATGAATTTATATTTAAGAATAAGTTTAAATACATTCAATTAATTTTTACAAATAAATGGTATGAATTCATTTATTTAAAAGTATAAGTTATGAACTCACCTTTACCATAAAATTCACTCGTGTAATATATAAATCTAACTTGATAAATTGCATATTATTATACAAATTAAAATGTGTTTATTTGATACTTTTGAAATATAAGAACTTTTAACTAAACTGAACAAAGCTTAAATTCAGAGGTTCGTGGTGGAAGTAGAAGGTGATTACGCCTTATTCTACACTTCAATACATCCAAACAATATATTTCTCTGATGGCTAAAACAGCGATGCAAACATAATATAAAGGTAAAGGAAACCCTAAAACCCTACGTAGGCCCATGCAGAGACGAAGCCCATGCAGCACAACCCTTTGATTTATACACGACTGCTCCGACTTTCTTTTCAACCACAAACGGGCCATAATATCTTGGTGCCAACTTAGCGCAGCGGCCTGCAAACAATGTAAGCTGGCGATAGGGTCGAAACTTGAGAAAAACCTGATCGCCTACTGCAAACTCAACATCCCTTCGATGTTTGTTAGCCTCCCTAACCATCTGCTGTTGAGCCCTTTCCAGATGAAACTTTAAGTGCGCCAACACCTCATCGCATGATTGTAGAGCTTCTGTCACTGCTTGGACTTGAATTTCTTTGGGAAGGAATCTTGCTAACCTTGGAGTTGGCCGCGCATAGACGACCTCAAATGGAGTCTTCCTCATGGCTGTATGAAACCCCGTGTTATAGCATTACTCCGCCCACGAAAGTCACTTGCTCCACCCCTTTGGTCTCTCAGATGAAAAACATCTTAAATAAGTTTCCAAGCATTGGTTCAATACCTTCGTTTGCCCATCGATTTCTGGATGATATGCAGAACTCATCTTAAGGGTACTTCTAGAACTCTTGAACAACTCGCGCCAAAATGAACTCAAAAATATAGGATCGTGATCCGAAACTATCGAGCGTGGGATTCCATGGAAGCGTACCACCTCTTTAATGAATATTTCAGCTACCCCCTTGCTGTAAATGGGTGCCACAACACCAAAAAATGACCATATTTTGAAAAACAATCAACCACTACCAGTACACAATCGACTCCACCTGATCTGGTGATGGAGATCCAGTTGACAAGATTTATCAAAATATTTCAAGAAAATTTATTGAAAATATGATAAAAGAAATGATATATCTTGATAAGATTTAATTTCTAGATTTAGATTCGTTTTATTACAAATACATCAAGATATATTTTTTGTATATCTTGATAGATTTGATATGTTTTTCTAGATTTATTTTCCTAGTTCAATTAGGATTAGATTTGATTTTCTTCCTATAAATAGGGCTCCATATTTTTATTGTATTTCAGTTTTTAGTTTAATAATATTTGTGAGTTTTATTCTCCAATTATCTGAAAGCTCTTGAATTTGTGTGGAGTACCTTGAAATTCAATATTGACTTATCAACCGGACTTACACATCCGTTTGTGGCGTCTTCACTATATCCATCGTTGTTGAGGCAAGTTTCTTTTTAGGCTATAGAGGTTCGTTTTTGTCCTTGCCTACGGTTCTCTAAGGATCAACTTCAAAGGTGTTGGATTTTCTCCATTGTATCTAGTTGTCAGATTGCTTCCGCGTCGCGTCCGAGTCATTTCAGTCGAGTTCCTGGGCTGTGATCTAAACCTTTTCGGCAAGTATCATATTATTTTGGTATCAAGAACCAAGTCGTGTATTTCTTTTCTTTTCCTTTTGGTTCAATTTCGTGTCTTGTCTGCTTCATTATTTTATGTCAGTTTTCGATATTTTTATTTTTATTTTCGTTTTTTATTATTCTTTATTTTATTTTCTTTTTTAAATTATTATAATTATTATTTTCATTTTTTCATCTTATTATATATCTATATCATCCATAATTATCAATATCTCATCTATATCATATATATCTAACTCATATATATCCATATCTATCAATACCTATATCACTCATATTTATTCATATATCTTATTTATATTTATCCATATATATTCATATATCGCATCCATATTTATCCATATATATCTCATCCAAATATTTATCCTTATCTATCCATATATTTCATCCAGAATTATCCATATCGTATTCATCTTTATTTATTCATATATTTATCATTATATATCCCATATATATATCATCCATATTCATCCTAATTAATCCATATCTAGCATCATATTTTTATTTCATTCCTATTTCTAGAGTCTTTCTGATTGTTCTGGTAGTTTCTGTATGGCAAAAAAAAAAAAAGAGGAAAAATTTGATTTGAGAGTTAAAAGGCAAGAGTTTGTGAGAATATAAAAGCTATAAATTGAGTGATTACCATTCTTCAGTGATACATGAGAGATCGTGAGGTGGTGAGGTCCTTTTTTTTCTAACCTTTATTGCAGGTATGTCCAAATATAATCAGTCATAGTTTTTAAGGGGCACAGGAGATAACGGAGATGCGAAGTTCATTAGCCAAACCAAATATATGATGAAGGTTTTGAAAGCTGACTTAAGAAAGATGGTGCAATCTGAGATGGAGATGATGCATCAATGGTTTGATGCATTGGAAGATAATTTGGGCAGCAAAAAGATGCGGTATAGACAAGCAAGGTGGGAGACTCAACCAGATAGTTCCTCCCCATTTGATAAGTTTCTGTCAATGATGGAGCAGGTGGTGGCAACCAAGTCTCAGTCATTGTCTGTTTCAGTTCAAGAAATCGAGGAAGACAATATAGCAGTTCAGATACCATTGGCGGTTCTTGGTAAAGCAGTGGTGGCAACCCAATCTGAGTCGATGCAACCAATTCAAGAGAGCAAAGGAGAGGATGTGATAGTTGCTACACCCTTGGAGAGTCATATTAAAGATAATAAAGGATTTGAGGATTCGGCTACACTCACTATCATTACTAGTCTAGTTTTAGGTATGCAAAGTCAAAGTCAAGAGACCAAAGAAGAAGACATAGTAGTTCATACTCCATTGGAGGAAGTTGAGGAAGAGATCTCAATGCCATTTGAGTACACTGTTGTTGCTAGAAAATTTTTGAGTGTACATAATCAACTGAATATATAGCAGGGTTCAGTGGAGGAGAAGGTTAAGATGGAAATAGTTCATAAGTTTGTTTCTGCAAGAACTATTATTCTGAAAAGAAGATGAAGAAAAGAAATTTCCAAAGTTTGAACATGATGATGTGCCAAACAAGCCAACCAAATGAAATGTAAGATGGTCAATTGAGTCCGGTGCAGATTTGGATTTGAGGACAAATCCCTTTGAAGAGGAGGGGAATGATGGAGATCCGGTTGACAAGATTTATCAAGATGTTTCAAGAAGATTTGTTGAAGATACGATAAAAGATTAGATATATCTTGATAAGATTTGATATAATTTTAATTTGATTTGATTTCTAGATTTGTTAGGATTTAGATTCGTTTTATTACAAAGATATCAAAATATATTTTTTGTATATCTTGATAGATTTGAAAAGTTTTTTGGATTTATTTTCCTAGTTTATTTAGGATTAGATTTGATTTTCTCTCTATAAATAGGGCCCCATATTTCATTTTAATTCAGTTTTCAGTTTAATAATATTCGTGAGTTTTATTCTCCAATTATCTGAAAGCTCTCAAATTTCTGTGGAGTACCTTCAAATTCAATATTGACTTATCAACCGGACTTACACATCCGTTTGTGGTGTCTTCACTATATCCATCGTTGTTGAGGCGAGTTGTTTTTTGGGTCGTAGGGATTCGTTTTCGTCCTTGCCTACGGTTCTCTAAGGGTCGACTTCAAAGGTGTTGGATTTCCCCCATTGTATCTAGTTCTTAGTTTGCTTTTGCATTGCGTCCAAGTCATTTCAGTCGAGTTCGTGGGCTGCGATCTAAACCTTTCCAGTAAGGATCGTATCATCTGGGCAATCCGAGGATAAAATCCATGCTAACATCTTCCCAAACGACTGTCGGAATTGGCAGCGGCTGTAGCAGTCCGGCGGGGAATTTAGTCTCCACCTTATTACACTGACATACATCACAAGCAGCTACAAACTTAGTCACGTGTTGCATCATGTGTGGCCAATACACATTTGCCGCCAACCGGCGATATGTGCAGAAAGCCCCGGAGTGCCCACCCATTGGGGTTGAATGAAACTCTGCGAGAAGTGTTTTGCGTCCACTTAGGAGTTGCTGACACCACTAATCTCCCCTTATAGAACAAGAATCTGTGAGACCAAATTTAATGTTTAAGAGTTGTGCGTCCTTCCTGAAGAGCGATGATGATCTCTTTTAGTTCCGGATCAGCCATTACATCGTCCGACAAACTGGACCAATCCACCCAATTAGGCAATGAAATTGCCGTCAATCCTCCATCATCCTCTCGCCAAGATAGCGCATCTACAGCTCGATTCAATCCTCCTTTCTTATATACGATGGAAAATTATAGCCTAGAACTTTGGCCGCCTAGTTTTGCTGCGCCGGTGTAGTTAAAGCCTGAGACAAAAGAGGGCGTTGTTCTGTACGCACAACGAATTGCCTGCCCAACAAGTATGGTCGTTGGTGTTGAACGGCCAATACCAATGCCATTAGTTTCTTCTCATATGTAGACTTAGATAGTAACCGACCTTTAAGTGCCTTGCTGAAATACGCAATAGGCTGATTGTGCTGCATGTGCACGTCACCAATACCGGTTCCTGAGGCATCACATTCCACAACGAGATTCTTCCCAAATCAGGCATGCAAAGTACCGGGGCTGATGTGAGGGCATTCTTGAGAGCTACAAATGCTGACTTTGCTTCCTGTGACCATATCCACGGGCTCTGCTTCTCCTTCTTAAGCAACTATGTTAGCGGGGCTGCAATCTTCCCATAATTGTGGAAAAACCGCCTATAGTAACCGGTAATCCCCAAGAATCCCCATAAACCTTGAGCTAATTTAGGTGATGGCCACTGTAAAACTGCTGATACTTTTCCTGCATCCATCCGAACCCCATCTCGAGAGACCACATGACCTAGGTACTCCACCAGCCTAGAGTACATTTCTTTGGATTCAATACCAACTTATGGAACTGGAGAACGTGAAATACTTGGCGAAGGTGCTGCAAGTGTTCAGAACACGTGCGGCTGTAGACTAGGATGTCGTCGAAGAAAAACAAAACAAATCGTTGCAAGAAGGGCTGAAACATCTCGTTCATCAAGCACTGAAAGGTGGCTGGAGCATTTGTAAGGCCAAACGACATTACTAGGAACTCATAATGCCCGTCATGAGTTCGGAAGGCTGTTTTAGGAACATCTACACTAGCCACTCGGATTTGGTGATAACCAGCCCGCAAATCTAGTTTAGAAAACCACGTCACCCCACGCAACTCATCCTATAATTATTGTATAACTGGAATGGGATATTTGTTAGGCACTGTGACAGCATTCAAGGCTCTATAGTCGACACAAAAGCGCCACGATCCATCCTTCTTTTTTTACCAATAATATCGGGCTAGAATAGGGGTTGTTACTTGGCTGAATAATTCCTGCCGCAAGCATTTCTGCGACCAATCGCTCCATTTTGTCCTTCTGAATGTGATTATACCTATAAGGTCTAACGGACACCGGCTGCGTCCCTGGCAGCAACTCAATTTGATGGTTCAGTGTGCGTGGTGGTGGCAGCCCCGACAACGGTTCCACGAGTTCTGGGAACTCGGCTATCACCTCCTCTAATTCCTTCCTTCGACTGCCATTAACTGACTCCGAAAGTCCAAATTTGGTTGTTGAAGTTTCCCCTTGCATAGTCCATAGCCACCATCCTTGATCACCGTCCGAGAAAGAGTGTAGTTGGCGACTCCCAAAATCACGACAACATAAAGATGGATCCCCACACAGCAGCTGCGGCCTCCCATTCCATGTAAACTTTAAGGTCTCTTGAGCCCAATTCGCTTTGTCATCCCCCAAGGTCGCAAGCCAGGATACCCCCAAAATTACATCCACATTACTCAGGGAAAATACGTAGCAAGTTACCAGGTAAACCTCCGAGTTAATGTTGATCGGAAGGTCATCGCATCACCCTTGTGCCTGCACTTTAGACCCATGTCACAGGACCATGACAAACTTAGAATTTTACTGCACCGACCATTGAAGTCGCTGAATCGCCTTATCAGATATTAAACAATGGGTAGCGCCACTATCGATCATCACTATCACTGGTCGGTTCTGGATGTCGCCCCTCATCTTCATCTTTTGGGGCCTATCGAACCCAAATGATTTCAACACATATAGCTGAATGTTGGATTCCTGACTACCTCCCCCGTCCGAATCAGCCTCCGTTAGCGGTTCATCCTGTTCCCAAATTCTACTGACAATTTCCTCCTCCTCCACCTCTCCCATTAATACATGCAACCCTTTCATGGGGCACCGGTGTGTAGGTGTGTATTATTGCCCACAGCGAAAGCAAGTGCCAGTTGCCTGATGCTTCTGAAACTCCGTGTCAAAGATTTGCTTGACCCTGCGCGAGTAGGATGACGCCTGAGAACTCACGGCAGGTCCGTCACCCGCGAATGAAGGTTTTAGCGCGGTGCTGAACGTTCCAAGTGCCTGGGTTGTATGTCGGTAGGGTGAGACTCCTCTACCGGCGGAATTTTTGTGGCCTTGTGAACCTGAGGGCGCTCGACCCACCCCCAGCATGGAACCTGGCGCCCTATCCAGTTTATGCGCCATCCGAACAGCTGCTGAATAGTCTCCTATCACACCATCTTGCATCTGCGCCCTTAATTCCTGCTTCAGCCCTCTCAGGAAGAATCCTCGATAATGAGCGTCTTCAAAATCGGGTATTTGAGAAACCCAACTTTCGGGCGCAATTATGTATTCTTCCAGTGATCCTCTTTGCCTTATGGTCGTCAACGATTCATAAATATTGTGAATCGACTCATCGCCAAAATGAGTTGCTAATTCGCTCTTGAATGTCTCCGATGAGAGTTGTGGAATCCGTTGAATCATCAATTGGTACCATACCATGCGTTGTTGAGTTGGGATTTTATGGACCAGAAAGTACTGCTCCGCTCTCGACAGCCAAGCCCAAGCATCCGTTCCATCAAAGCTTGGAAGATCCATTCTTGGTCCTTGCACGAACGTTGTCACCTCCTGCGTTTTTAGCGTCAAATTTGCAGATGTCGAATCCTCAACCCTTGTTTCAGATGGCTGTGAATTTGCATTGCCAGACTTGTTCGTGCTCATCTGTCCCATCTGCATCTGCAACATCATCTCCTCCAGTCTTGCCATTCTCTCTCGCTGCTCCCTTTCAAATGTCGCCAACTCCTCCATCACCTTTTCCATCGTATCCAAATGTGCATCGGAATCGTCACTCGTGCCCCTTGTATTCACCATTGCTCCCACGTTCACCGCACCAAATTGATGGAAGTAGAAGGTGATTACGCCTTATTCTACACTTCAATGCAACCAAAAATAATATATTTCTCTGATGGCTAACACAACAACGCAAACACAATATAAAGGTAAAGGAAATCCTAAAACCCTACGTAGGCTCATGCAGAGGCGAAGCCCATGCAGCGCAACCCTTTGACTCAACACTTATTAAATAAAAATAATTAAAACGCTAATTAAAAACTCAATCAAGACTCCAAACCAAAACAAATAACAATTACTAATAATTGACGACGCTTCTAAGGCCACGGGTAAAAACCCTCCAAGGTTGACGCTCTCTACCTCTATCAGTTCGATAATAATTCAAATCACAGAATCAATAATTTTGAAATGAGAAAATTGTATATTACAAAAACTATAATCTAATATGAATTACACTTTCACATAGAGGTGGCAATTCTTAGTACAATAAGATAATTTGATGCAAATCCACACCATAATCATAAATATAGATTAAGATTTATCGGATATGATTCCTTATATAGGTGTCGGATGAATCTATATCTATATACTATATTAAAAGAGAATAGTGTCTATTAATTGTTCCCACCAAAATCACATTAATCATTTTTTATTTTGATTTGTTAAATTCTATTATGATATAGATATATAATAAACAATAATAAAAATATAACAAAACTATGTTTGTGACTTTTTCTTTAAAATATTAGATCTTATTAATTTATTATATTTATTATGTTTTTCAATAATACAAATATAATATCACTTATGAGATCATATTTAAATCAAATGTTATAAACTTTTTGTTTAATAAATTTCTAAATATGCTCAAATATATAATTTTATTAATTACTATATCTTAAAATTATAAATTAAATTATGTATTTGATTTGCGCATCGCGCGATTGCAAATCTAGTATAGATTAAAGTTGATCAAATATGTTTCCTTATAGGTTCGACATGATAAGCATATGGAAATTTCGGATCAAATTTGGATTGGATTGAATTGAATAATTCATTGATCGGATTAAATTCAAATAATTCATTAATAAATATAATAAAAAATATAATTATTTATTTACTTATTTAACTATAATAATTAAAAATAAAAATTGATACATAATATTTATTAATAAAACATACTTAGAACATAAGTATTTCTCGATGAATGTAACTTGATAAAAAATACATTAAAGAAAATAAAATGTTGAAAATTCATAATACTCCATTACAACTAAATGTGAATATTGTGCATTATCTTATCATATTTCATTAAATTATAATTGTATTTGTCGGATCAGTATTTAATTCGAGCCAGAATCGAATTTGAGCTTAACAAAAATATGAATAAATATTTTTCTTAAGAAATCCAATACGAATTAAACATTAACGAATAGACACATTAAGAATCCGATCCACACAATTTTCAAAATTTTATTAAGCATGCCAATCACCCCACCCCCTTTAACAAAAATTGCCCACACATTTCGATCATTTCTAGGTTCATGAGACAGCACAAAAGGTTAGGTAATTAGTTGTAACTGAACAACCTTTTTCTGAGAAGGATCGATCCGATTAAATATGAGATGAGTCACCGGATATTTTCCAGGATCAACAACCATTTTTACTAGCAAAAACTCATCAATAACAAATTTCCAACAAAAGATGAAGTCTCTGTCTCTCGTCTGTCACCAAGCAACCTGCAAACTCCACGAGTCAAAAAAGTTGAGTAAATTCTACCCTAACCGCGCAATGAATCCAAAGGAGAGGAAACTTTCAAACAGATATGAAGAGCAAATTTACCTCCATCTGGCAAGGAATTTCATCAGCTGGATACAGATTTCGGTTAACCATCTTTCGAAACATGTAGAACTGCATACAGCTGTACAATCTGGTAAGAAGAATACAGGGAAAGCAAAGAAACACAAGAAAATAGTTCATTACATCCCTGCAAGAACCTGAAGACAATATCTATTTTTTCAGACTGGCTCGCTCAACTATGGCTTTTCTTGCAACTGCTCACCAGCATCACAGCACAGCACAATAGATGACAAGTAGGTAAAGGGACAAGGCACAGAATGCTAAAAAAAGTTCTTTATTTTTCAAAGATCACCGCATTGGTTGAAAGCGGAGGTTATTCACATAAATTGAGAGGACTTCCCCTATTTACATTTGAGGTCGGCTACTTCTCTATATATACCCTCATTCACATTATATCAAATATTCATAGTACATCAAGAACAACGCATCAGGTAAATCTTTAGGCAGATTCCGAATATAAAGGTAGAATCGTCTCAAGTCTTCTGTCGAGACAGTGCCCGGGTCAATCACGTCATCCTTGTCAGTCAGAACCCATAAGTCTCTGGATTGGACTCGTTTCAGACTACCGCGGCAAAAGGGGCAGGATTCAGATCTTGTGCTCCTGAAAGTTGAGAAAGAATCTTAGAAGAAAGCAGGGATGGAAAATGAGAAAAGATAAGATTGTCTTTTGATTACCAATCTCGATAGCAGTTAATACACATCGCGTGACAGCAATTAGGCATCACCATTTTGGTGCAAGGCTCTAAGCATATTCCGCATTCATCATCTCTTGAATCTGTTCCACCATCTCCTTCCAATCTCTTCTCACTGAAGCTTTTGTGAGAAATCTTTTCACTGTCAACATCATCCAGCTCTACCAAGTCATAATGGAGCTGCTCGAGTGACGGCAATATAACAGCTGCGATCAAGAAACAATCAGAAAATCCATATTCAGATGTAAATAAACAGATAGATAGACCTACTAACCATAGAAGTCTTTGATAGATGCTTTCCTCCCAATTGTTGATATCTTTGGCCTCCCATCAGTGTATACCTGCCAAAAATAAATTAAACAAATGAACAATTAAAAAAAAAAAGAGTGAAGAAGAAAAGGTCGAAGAAGAAGAAGAATGGAAATTAAAAGGTATGAGAACTCAAAAGAAACAGAAAATGAGAAAAATCTTGGTTCAAAGCAAACTTTAAGTATGCTTTCAATTTTTGGGTAAACTAGTTACTAGATTCATACCTTGTAAATGAGTATGTGAAAAGGATTTATAAATCTGGGCATGAAATACGCGCAGGAACAGTCGATCCATTTTAGAAAATACAGAAAAATAGGTGCCATGTGATTGTAGACCAACTTCATTTGAAGACGAGCACCTCCCTTAGCTTTAGGGATTGCTGCAGCCCTACAAATCCATAATCATTAAGCAATCAAAAAAGTGTAGGTTCTACTGTACTTTGGCAACCCACTATATAAAACATAGGACAGATATAGCAGAGTCAGATCAAGACACAATCGACTAGTTGTCGCATTTGCCAGGACTTAACGAACACACAAAAAAAAAACATATCAACATTCAACTATGCATGTGATAAGCCCAAGCAGGCTAGTTTGGCTGGCATTAACCCATTCTTGCATAGTTAGCAAACCATTTCAGTCTCCGTGGTCTCCTGAATGAATGTGCACATCAATCAACATCATCTTTGAGAGTACGAAGTTGCTAATCTTAAACTAGATGTCCTCAATAGTTTTGGGTTTTCTCTTTCGGAATCATCAGAGACATGTTCTTGTTTGGATAATAAGAGATATAAAAGAAAAGACACCAACTTACAATTAAACATGGAGGTGATTTGGCTAATATATTCAAACTGATTACTAGCTGTAATGCCCATTGATGACCATGAGGTTCTCAAATTACATACTTGGAAGACTTTCACATTAGACAACAATCCCCAAACCATAGAATATAAACACAAGTCTTCTCAATCCAGCAACAACAAAACTAACATTACAGCAACATGCAAATTCCATGAGAAATACTAGTAAAAAGATAAATAGATAATACATAACCAATAGTGTTGTTACCATCAAAGCGGTAAAAAAAGAAAAGAACTCATGCCTCAAATTGAAGAAACAACACAATCATATACTTCTCTAATCCACTCGTCCACAAAAGTCAAATCAATAGTGGTCTACTCTTGAAAGGAAACCCAAATTGCCAAAATATGCTAAAACAAACCAAGAAATCAAGTGCACGCCCAGAAAAGGAGAATTACAGCGAGTAACACGGATATAGAACCAGGAAAAAGGAAAAGACAAAATTAGTTAAAAGAAAAACTTACAAAGAATTTGCATGCTGAATATCGGTCTCCAATACACTCAAAGAATCCTTGTAAGAATTCCTGACCAGCGGCTGGTAATGCATCATCTCCATCTTTATCTGTCTTTTTTTTTCTTGAAAATCTCTTTTATTTATTCTCTGTTACTCTGCCTGCAGCCGCTAGCAAGAAGACTGCTTTTCTCCCCCAATAAAAAGTTCAAAAGGCAAGAGAAAGAAGTCTTTTCTACACAAATAGAGAGGAACTCTTCAAGCAGCGAGAAGCACAAAGCGTGCCCTTTTTCGAGAACTCAAACATCCAATACAAAACAACAAAAAGAGCTTAGAAAATGAATTCGTAGATAGAAAAGAAACAGAATTTCTCTCCCTCCTTCCTATTTTTTTATTCAAAGAATCAAACTTTATCACCACTTTATCTTTTTCTTGAGTTGGGAGGAGCGGAATTTGTGCAGTTTTGATGTTTTTGTTGGGTTTAAACTTCACAGACAGAAATTTATGGTGCAAGAGAAAGAGGGAAGAAGAATTCCTTTCCTTCTTTAAATTCCAATGAAGAAAGATGGGTTGGCCTTGCTTGTTATTACCAAAATAATATAAACTAGAAAATAAAATTGATGCAAAATCTTGTCATCATCATCTACTATCTAATCTTGCCTTTTCCACTTTCTTTTCAACTAATACTTTCGTATTAAAAATTGAGAATACAAAAAAAGGGGGCCACAGAATATAATGAAAAAATTAACTTTTTTGGGAAATTATTTAATGATCATAGCAAAACAATGTCAAGGGTTTGTGTTTTTTCTGGTAATTATTTTAAAATTTTCAAACAAAACTCCACTTATTAGATCAACAAACTCATCAATTTCTTTAATAGTCTAGTGAGATAATGATTCAGTTCCTGATTAAATTATTGTGGTTTTGAATTGCATCCCTTAATTGAAAAGTCAAAACTTGAAGCAGTTGGTTGCTGATTAGGTTATAAATTTTGTTTGGTGGATACGTTTCCAATTTATTTATTTATTTTTTATTTATTTTTTGTGTTCATCATTAATTCATTATTGTAAAATATAGGTGTATATGCTTGCCTCCCCCTATGTGGTGTCTAAGATTATTATTTCATTTTTTGGGCTATGAAATAATTAATATTCCATATACCTAGAGAGAGAAAGAGTTGAGATACTTAAAATAAAATTTATGTTTTAATAGAAATAAATTTGAGTATATAGATAAATTGAAAAAAGTGATTAACTATTAAAAATTAAACATATTTTTCCAAGCATAATAGATAAGTTATTATTCAAATATGGCAGGATTGAGGATTGACTCCAAAACATATCATTGAATAAATTTTAATATTTATACATGCAGTTTTTATTAAGGATTAATTAAATTGTGTGAGTATCTCCTAAACAACTAGTTATCCTAAAATTTATTATTATTTATGTTTCTGGAGAATAAGTCTATGAGTTTAAGGACCACCCAACACACGTGGAAAACAACCGGTCTTAAATTTTCTCTATGGTAAATAAACTATCCACATGTTTGATATTTCTTAGGAAAAAGAAGTTGGGAGTTGGGTGCAAATGTGGTTCTCAAAAAGAAAATGGAGTATTTAGATTATGGATTTATTTAATTTTTATTAGCAAAGTAAAAATAATGTACAAAAAGATGTGGAAATATGTATAAATAGTCACCTTAAATAGTCAATATTATTTATGTACACACTTAAGGAATGACCGAAATAATGTCAACTTCCTAAAAAACCCTTACAATTGACCTATTAATATTAACTTCCATCTGAACTTAGGAATAATAATAAAATACAAAATTTGGAAAAGTTGTTTTAACATATATAAAATCTTGCAAGTGTACACCATTGATATTTCTTCATTAATTCAATTATATAATATTTACTAAATAGATAATCAATTTTTCTAATTATACCGTGTGTTGAGTTAAATATAAAATCATATACATTTATTAATAAATTATAATTTTATTATTGAAAGAACAAAATATTCTATGTGATATAAAAAGGAAGAAATTTTTTTTAAGGAAATATAGATATACATTAACTTAGTTCTAATAAAAAAATTTGAAACTTAGGGATAATAATGGAATAAAAAATTTAGAAAAGTTTTGTGCGAACATTTTTCCTATCTGCTTTCACCATTTTCAATTTTACATTCGTGATTTTAAATAAATTATGTGATTACTTTTACTTAGATTCTTAAATAAAATATTTGCGACTAAAAATATAGATCTTAGATTTGTATAGGAGTCGATTCTGAGTTGTTGGTCCCGAAATCAGAGAATATGATACGCATCGAAAAGTAAGTTTAGTATTGCACTTGTTTTCGGAAAGTGACTGAAACTCAGTTTCGGGTTACTAAAAGTTAAGATCAAATAGTCCTTAAGTAAGCTTCACAAGTATACACTTCAATACTTAGCCAAGTATTGAAGGTTTTAAAAGTAAGTAGGAAAACTAGGTATGTTGAAACTTAAAGAAAACAAATAAAGACACAATATATTATAGTGGTTCGGACTTAAAAGCATACGTCCATTCTTTCGAAATTAATCGGGAAATCTATTAAGCTTGGTTAAAAGTCTCATTACGATCTATGAACAGTCCGTCGGCACTCCGTCCTTCGGTATGTTGTCGTTTATTCATTTTGTGATTCATCTTCCATGGAGTGGTGATATCATCTAGCTTCCAATCAATCCAATGTCCCTCCATATGCTCTCGCATCTTCTTGTTGTCAACTCCCTGTAGGTAGACATGAATGGAGGTGCCTTTGTTTCTCAACTTGAACACCTTCTTGAGTAACCGAGGGGGTTACTCATATTTCAGTTCCGGCCACATTTGTAGAGAAGACCTTCTTGTCCTCGTCCATCACGGCGTTCACGTAGAACTGGGCAACCATTTATGGATGGAACCTCCTTGGTCGTGCCTGCAGATAATACACAATCCTTTCACCAGTCAGTTTGGTCGCAAGGTGACTGTCTAGGCAAGCTTCTTGGACATCGTCCACATTCAGTATCTTTTCCTCCACAACCTGAGCAGCTCTCCTCTGCTGAGAGCTTCTTAGGGGCATCCCTGAAGAGCTTAAGAACTTGGTTATAAGGGCGATCTTCGTAGATGTCAATTTACCCCGGGACCGACGGGTTGGTCCGAATAACCTAAGCTAAACATCGGGTTAGGGTTAGAAACTTCTTAAACGGGTTAAATGGTCTGAGTTAAACGGGTGGCAGATTAAATGGGCTGGACCAGCTGGGCCACTCCATTTAAAAAAAAAAAATCAAAATACTTTAATATAATTAAATTATTAAATATTGCAAAAATAAATATCAACTATTTTATACTAGACTTATTTTATATTTAGATGGAAGTGTTTAAGTAAATTCTATGTTACACAAATGATATAACTATATTTCTACTACTAAGAAATATTATTTTAGATAAATAATTAAAAAGAATATTTAAGAAATTATTGATTTCTAAAATATTAATTATTACTTTAAATAAATTTATTCTTAGAGTTATTTAGATTGTAATATCTTGTTAAATAAATACTTATTATAGTTTACTTTATGTCATAGCAAATTATTTAAGAGAATTGTGAGACCTCATCAAATTTTTATGATATGTAATAAATTATTTTATATATATATATATGAGTTGGAAATTCAAAATACCCATTTACCCTAATACACATA
>JAPKLW010000842.1:312734-330974 GCA_026898455.1 Plectranthus barbatus
ATGGTAGGGAATCCTAATTGGTTCGAATTTTATAGGTATTTATAGTGATGAATGTGTATCCTATCAAATCTAGGGCTAAAGATATGAATAAATCCGAATTTAATCAGATTTTCGCTCCAGCAGAAGACCCCGCGTCGACCGCTTCTATTTCCCGTCGATCAACGGACGTTTCAGAGCTTTGTCGATCGCTTCTGAATGGCGTCTGTCGACGCAGCTTCTCGCCCCTCCTGCGCGGTCTCACGGTTTTGGCCATAACTTTCTCTTCCGAACTCCGATTGACCCGATTCCAGTTGCGTTGGAAAGCTAACTCAAAGATCTTTCAAATACTATGCCCCATTAGCTCAGATTCTAACTTTGGAAGAATTCGTGCATGTTTCTTTCAACATGCTTTCGGTACGGATTTCCATTGGATTTGGCCTAAAACCTGCAAAAACACCAACACGCGCATAATACCACCTAATATAGACTCATGCACATAATATATATATAAACTCAATAAAACTATATAAAATAGTAGAAATAATATAGATAAGCGAGTACAATAATGAGCTTATCAGGTATCGCTACGTTCAAGTCCTGACTATTCTTTCATACTTTAAGTCCTAATGCCTCAACACATGCAGATGAAATGAATGTATGCGATGCTCCAGTATCAAATAATACCATAACAGGTATATCATTAATACATCCCATACCTGCCAAATTGCCATCATCTTGATTACCATCCAAAGCATAAGCTCGGGCTCTCCTTTGTTGACCATCACCACCCTGCTGGTTACCCTCCTGATTCCTGGGTGGGGCCTGATTACCCTGCCTGCCTCCTCCTCTGTTCCCAGCGTTGCCTCTCCATGGCTGGCGGTGTCCTCTGATCGCCCTTAGCTGCTGGTTAGCAGGTCTCTGGAAGTTCTGGCGATTACCACCTTAAGCTGGCTGTGTAGGGTAATTGTTGGCATAGTGACCTTGCCCTCCGCAGTTGAAACATCTGACTGCATTTCCTTGGCAACCACCTGCATGCCTCCTGCCACACCTTTGGCAGTCCTGCGGCCCTGCCTGGTCTCGCCTCTGAGCCTGATGTGGATTGAACCTCTGGAAGTTCTGTTGGTCCGGCCTCCCCAGAAAATTCTGTTGCCTGCCCTGGTCGTGGCGTTTCTGACTGCCTTGACCTTGAACGAATTGCCTTGGTGGCTCTTCCCACTTCCTCTTCTGATTTGAAGCTGAAGCCTGTGCCTCATGTGCTCCCCATTCTGGCATCTTCTTCATGTTCTTGGATGCTTCAATGTCCAAGGCATGTCTTAGCAGTTCTTGATAGCTTAAGCCCTTCATGGTGGCCAGTTGTGTGCGGATTTCTTTGCACAATCCGTCTCTAAACTTCTCAGCCATCTTTTGCGGTGTATCCGCCAGGTGCGGTGCCATTTGGTGTAGCTCACCGAATTTGGTGTCATACTCCTCCACAGTCAGCTTCCCTTGTTTGAACAGGAAGAATTCTACCGCCTTCTCTTTCCGATATTGCTTCGGAACATATTTCTCAAAGAAGGCCTCCTTGAACCTTTTCCCAGCTCACATTATCCCTTTCCGCTGGTGCGACAGACTTAACATAAGTCTCCCACCATCTGTCTGCTTTCCCTTTCAGTTGGTAGGACATGCAGTTTATCTTCTCATCATCAGAACACCTCATATGCTTGAAAATCTTTTCAAGCTCCCTGATCCAATCTTCTGCAGTTGTGGGGCCTCCAGTCCCATCAAAAGTCGGAGGGTGCTGCTTTTTGAAAGTTTCCACCCATATGACTGATGGAATTTCTGGTGCATTACCCTGGGGTGGGGGAACTGGTCCTTGCTGCCCCGCAACACTCTCCTCGTCAGACAATATCTCATATTCTTCATGCCCTTGATGAATAGGGGCTTCCTCCCATAATGGTTCTTCATATATCGGTTGTGGAATGGCTCTCCCACGTCCTCGGCCCCTCTGGCCTCTACCTCTACCTCTACCTCGGCCTCTGCCTCGGCCACGGCCTCTGCCTCTACCTTGGTCAAGATACTCCATCGATTCTCTCTGCAAAACAATAATAATCAATACCTCACACAAATCTCAACAAAATATCCAATAATCAACCAAATGCTCTTAAACAACCATATTTCAACATCATAATTTAAACAATCGTTCAAAATCCAAAACAATTCCAATAAAAACTATCCTCCCATAAACCATCACAAATAAGGTCTACAACAACAACATCAATTACGTCCAAAACAACAATAAAAGTCCAATACTGAATACAAATAGCTGGTACAATAATGTCCAGAATGCCTCTCACTCGGATCCCTCAAACGGATCCTCCTCCTCCTCATCCTCATCCTCTGCCTTCACCGGTCCCTTTCCCCTATCCTGAACAACTGTCCTCCTACCTTGATTGCCCTATGTATCGCTAGATAAACATATCGGCGCCTGGCTCGTACCATAACCATGGATGGTCCCGTGACCACCAAACATATCCCGCTGTCCGCTCGAAGTCGGTCTAGGCCACATCTCCGTGCTGTCCCATCCTGAATCATGGGCCGACTTAGCCCTGCTGGGCCCTGCTATGTCCTGTTGTGGCTGCTGTACGAAAGGTGCGGGCAGTCCACTATGTCCAAATGGTAACGCCGAACCCGGATGTAACGAAGGAGACTGCACTGAAGCAATAGAATCGCAGAAAGCATAGGGATCATAAGTCCCTCCCTGCGGATATCCGGGCGGAAATGGCATATATGCTGCTGCAGGTGTACTCGGTACTGGTCGCACTCTCGGTCTCGAAGTGGGTGCATGCACAGGTGCAACCTGGGCATCAGCTGGCGCTAGTGGCGAAGCTGGAGTCCACTCGAGTGATGAAGTCCTGGTCCGGGATACCTGTGTGCCTCTAGAAGATGCTGGCGAAGGACTCCCCTCCGCTATCACCTTCTTTATAAGGTCCGCCATAAAACGTCGATAGCTCGTAACTGTACCTGTCGTACTATCGCTGTGCCAACGGGTCAAAGACAACACCCAGTTAGTCCATCTCTCCGGCATAAGGTTCATCGTCAGCTCCATTGCCTCCCTATCCGTCACTCCTAGGTAGCGTACTCTCTCCCAAAGCGCCAAATAGTCCAACAAAGCTGACGCGAGGTTATCCTCAGTGAAAGGAAGGCGCTCCCTGAAACGTCTCACAATCCGATCCTGAGAAGCCATCTGCCACCAAAACAAAGAATAAACGGTCAGTACGGGGTCATATAGAATAACTACACCACACACCCTGCCGAGGTTCCTTCGGATCCTCGCATACACTATCTTACACCAAGTCTAACTACATCTGTCAGGCCCACTATGTACATTCTGTACGACTACATGTTAGCTTGTAGTTTCTACAAGTCAACTCACTCTCTCACTACTCAGTCAAATCAACAACTAAGGAAATTTTCAATTCCCACGCCCAAGTCAAGTCAATGCCTTTTCAAGGCCCACAATTATTTCATAAATCTTGATTCGTCCATTTATCCCTAAGTCCAAACCAACATGTACCACACTACAGCTCAACTAGCACATCTATGGCCATAACATCAAGGTTTTAAAATTGCTTGCAATTAATTCAACATTCAATCAATAAATTCATACCCGTTTCACATTTTCAAGAAAGATCCCCTCACCGGTGCCAAATAAACACATAACTTTCATCCTTTAAACGTCAAACTTTCTCATTCATAAAATTTTCAACTTTCATATTCACAACTTCTGAAACTCAACATTTCCAAATCACTTCTATTAACAACCAGTATTAGCAATTTTGCTTAATACAAAATCAATTTCATTCAAATCAACCCACCCTTTTCACTCCGTAAAAGTCAGTTTTCTTTAAATTCTCAATTTACTTTCAAAAGATTCATAATGTTTTCAAAACATTCAAATCATACTGAAATTCCAAGCAGGGAAACTTTCTTTTAAAATTTAAATGTACCTCAGGTGGCGCAGGATGGAGTAGGGTGTAAACACGAGCGAATACTTCACACGACTTTTAACTTCAAAACATTTCTAAGACTCAAAGTTTTCAAAATACTTTAAAAATTTGTTTGAAATTTTTGAAACTCAAGCTCTGATACCACCTCTGTAACGCCCCCAACTGACCTTCCCAATTTGGGGCCACGTTACGTTGATGTTTCAGGTTTTGTCAAACACATTCTCAAACAATAAAGCGTAAGACTTTGATTTAAACGAAAAGATAAATAAAACAGTAGAAATTCGTACTTCGAGTCAAGTTTAACCAAAATAGAATTCAAGTGTTTAACAATTTCAGGTGGGAAGAGTAAAATCAGAGAGTGTAGCAGCGTGTGTGTAGCGTGGCGGAGATATGCATATGATGATGCATATCTCAGGATCTAGGAGTTTACAAAATTCTTCACTTTGCTCGTTTACACCCCTACTCACCCATCCTTGCTGCTTAACCTGCGTATTTTAGAAATAATACGAGGGGCTGAGTACTAATGTACCCAAGGAGAAACATACCCAAAAACATACATTATATATATAAGAAATGCTATGCAACTCACACAGATAGACATGAGGTTTTGTTGAAAAGAACCATGCTATCTAAAATATTTTATTTTGCACGTGCTATTTACATGTTATCATATCTGTTTCAGTGTTGTAACTGGAAGTTGGCCGACTTCCAAGTTACGATGATCAGTTAGGAATGTAAACACACTCAACCTACTGTCATCTAAGTGCACTAGTCTCAGAAATCCATTTTGAGACCCGATCGTTAATATTATTAATCACTGGATCCAAACGCCAGAGGACACTCCGCCTCAATCCAACAACATTTGGGGACAATTCACCCATCGATATCAAATGGGCTTCCAACCTTGTTCACTAAATGAGTTCTAGCACAGTTATGGAACCCTGGTTCTAAACTCATTAGTTATTCTCTCTGTCGATGGGAATCGACAGAGGACAGATACAATAACACAAAACATGCATATCAATCTCAATTTAAAACAAAACAGTTTGTACGCATTTTGAAAAGAAAACACGCATTTTAGTTTTATACTGAAATAGTTTCCCACCTTGTATTCGGCTTTAAGTATAGATGTTTTGTGCTAGTGAAAGCTCAACTGTCCTTGCTTTCAATTTCCTACAATCAATTAGGAATACTCAAGTCAGTACGAATGATCTAAGACAGTAATATCTTAATCGTAATTAAACAAGACTCGAAAGGAACTAAGACTGGATAAAATCATAAATTGCATCTCTTTCTCAAGCCTCTGTATCGACCGACAGGGATCTGTGTCGGTCGACATGCCCCTCGGTCGACACAGGCTCTTCACAGTCGCCACATTACTCGAATCGACTTCTGTGTTGATCGACACAACTTCTGTCGATCAACACACTTTCTTGATCAACTATGTCGATCGACAAGAATCTCTGTCGATCGACACAAGTGTGTCGCCTTGTCGGCCAGCCCCTGTGTCGATCGACACGAACCTCTGTCGATCGACACGGGTTGTCAATCTCCTCCTCAGCCTCAGCTGTTGTATCGATCGACACACTCCTGTGTTGATTGACACAGGTCATCGCCTTCGCGAGCTCGCCGGAGACTGAACCTGCAACTCACTGTAAAACACTCCCCACAACCCCGATTCAACATGCAATTGTATATTTCGACTCCCCAGACCTCAATGAACATGAATATAGCACTAAAACATCGAAAAGCGCAAAGAAATCGGGAAGGAAAAGTAGCTCACCGGAGCTCCTCCTCTCACGACGGCGGTCGCGATTTCCAGCGAGGAAACTTGTGTTTCTTGACGTCCGAATGATCTACACACGATGGGGAACACGAATCTAACATCAAAACACAGAATTACGGCCGGAATAACGAGATTCATCCCAAAAACCACGAATATAAATCTTGAATTTTACCTCAACTTCCCTCTTTGATATCTCTCTTGTTTCTCGTCCTCTCGGAGCCCACGAGTACTCAAAACGAAGCTTGGAACGAGAGCTTTCCAATGGTGGTGTTGGCTCGTCGAATGATCGCCGGAGTTGGCCGAAAATTTGGCCGGAAGGTGGCTGACGGGTTTTGGGGTGGGGAGGGTTTTGGCTCTTTCTCTCTCTAAATTATAACATATGATAGAAATGTTATATAATAATTCTTTATATATTTATTATAATTCCTCCATTTTCCACATTAATACATGTATAATAACCTATATAATATAAATCCTAATAATCCCTTGTTCTTATAATATGTGTATATATATTAGGGGTGACAATTCGTGCGGATCGGATACTTATCGTGTCAATCCGTTATCGATCCGATCCGTTAAGGTCAAATCCGTATCCGATCCGTTAAAAAAATCAAAATCCGTATCCGTATCCGATCCGTTAAGCTCAAATCCGTATCCGCACGAATCTGATCCGTATCCGTTAAGGATCCAATAAGTATCCAATCCGAATAATTCGTTATGTATCCGATCCGATAAAGATCCGATAAGAATTCAAATCGGATTAATTCAACAAGAATCCATTTCAATAAATACAATTATAATCCAATAAAAATTTGATAAGATAATACAAAATATTCATATTTGATTGTTCAAATAATGTGTTTGATAAATAAATAAAACTGCAACTTCATTTGAAACTAAAATCCTCAATCAAATATCCGAACATACATAGATAAATCTTAAATTCCAAATCTAAATACTGACCAATCTTTCACCTTAGTCGTGACTCAATACTCCACTTACAATTTTGTGAGAGAAAAATATTAATTAAAACTTTAAGATTTATAACAAATAAAATAAATTATAATAAATAGTTTTAATCTATCATGGTGAAATTGAAAGAGTTGAGACAATGAATGAGAATCTACAATACTTTCATCAACATTAAAATTTAAGATCTCACCTTTTAGTTAATTTGTTGATACAACTTAATTGAAAACTTGAAGTTGAGAAAAAAAGAAAGTTATTAAATTTTGATAGTAGAAGAAAATAAATATTAAAAAATATAATTAATAGATAAATAAATACATTTTTTGGTGGTCAATTAATAAAATGAGACACGAACAATGAAGAACCAAGATATTTGAGTTTCTTAAAGAACTTTAAATCTATATTAATATATCAAAATCAATTAATTAATTATTATATTTAAAAAATAAATAATTTTTATTAATTTATTAACGGATATCCGTATCCGATCCAAATCCGATCCGATCCGTATCCAATCCGAATCCGATCCAAAATTTTTGTGTTCTTATCGTGTCGATCCGATAAGGATCCATATCCGATAAGCCTCAATCCGTATCCGTTATTATCGTGCGGATTCGTGTCAGATTATCGGATCGGATAAAAAATTGCCACCCCTAATATATATATCTCTAAATTTATAAACTTCCCACATAAGAATCATATTACTTCCTCCAAAATCCTCAATTCACTTTCTTTATTGCTAATAAATCTTATAATTCCTTCAAGATTAATATTACATCCAAGTTTACAATAATAAATTTAAATTCTCCAAACAACATAAATAGCTTCAAATATCTCTCAATTGAGAAATTCTTTCTTTATTAATTCCGAATAACTTCTACAAGGTCAAATTTGTACACGGGGTGTTACAGTAAAGCTGGAAAATTACAAAGTTTTATTTATACTGTGATTTATTATGCTAAACATATGCAATATGGATTTCGTTTGAAAGATTATTAAATTATCCTTAATTTGATATATGATACATAAAAAAATAATTTAAATTAAGTGAGTTATGATTATTTAAAGTTTTATAAGAAGTTTAAAGGAGAGAGAATATTGAAAAAAAAAAACTTAGTTGGAGAAGAGAGAGATTATAAGATTCTTTGTAACCACCATATTTTATTTACCTAAGTACCCTAATTATAGTTTATAATAAGAAATAAAAATCAAATATAAAATTTAAAATCATATCTCAACCATTAGATTTGACAAATCAAAGGTTCATATTTATTATCTTCTCCTATCTAAAAGTGACTTGTGATATGATCACCACTATATATATATATATATATATATATGCATATTGCAATATGATATATCATGCAATATTCTTTTGTAATCAGTATATTTAATTAATTTATTTAATACAATATTATTGGAGTTGTATAATTAAATAATATGATTATTTAATTTATCTAATGTCTTAATATACTATATTTTATGTTAGTTCTAAATTAAAAAAACAATTACATATGTAAATATATAATTAATTTTATTAATAACATATTAAATATTTAAACTTAATAAAAAACAAAAATAAAAAATCTTAATTCTGTCGGCCCAACGGGCTAGCCCGAGAACCGAAGGGTTAGGATTAGGATTAGGGTTAGGATTGAGAATTTCCAACCCGATAAAAGTAACGGTCCATTTAGCCTGGACTGATTAATCCGTAGCCCGATAGGGATAGCCCGAAACTTGGCGGATTGATCCGTTTGACATCCCTATATAATATATACAACTAGTTCTTCTTCTCGTCCTGATGTGGAGGTATCACCGGCTAGCTTCTGAGGTGTTTTAGTTTTCCTTGGCATAGGAAAGTGATGATTGTCAATAAATATTAAGGAATGATTGTCGATCGCCTTGAATGCTCTGAGTAAAATCTGGAGTGATGAAGGATTCAAGGTCGATAAAATTGGCAAAGTAATAAAGTTTTAATCGTCATTTTTCCATTGCTATATATAGGACAATTTGATACACATCGAATGATTGCGGTTAGGTCAATAGCTTTAAGATCTACGGCTGGGGAGATGCGTCGTTTGGACGGTTTTGACTGATTTGCCATCCACGTGGCAAGCTCTTATTCATCGCCGCCTGTTATGCATTTAATGTGTTGTATTGAATAAGCGACTGATTTGAATTTTGAATCCCCTGCCCTTATACTCATACTGAGTAATAGTCAGTTCCTAAACTGAGAGTTGGAAATCAGTTTAATTCCACAACCTTCCTTCAAAACATTCTAAGTGTTGAAACCAAAACTTAGGGGGCGTTTGGTTTAACAGTCGGGAATCATTATGGGTATGGGTTTGATAGTAGAGGGAATGGGTATGGGTTTGATTTTTGGGAATCATTCTCAATTCTGATGTTTGGTTTACTAGATGGGTTTCAGAATCATTTTCAATTCTAATGATTTATTTTTTAAGTTTATAGGTTTATAAAATAATTAAATTGTTATACAAATAATAATTAATTTATTAATAAAATAACAAAATAAAATTATATTAAAATAAATAAATAATCTATTTATCTTCTTATTTGTTTTATAAAATATAAAATTAAGATACACAATAAATGATTAATTTTATAATAATAATATTATTATAATATATTAAAAAGAATAATATATAATTATAATAACATATAATATTATAAATAATATAATTAAAAAAAATATTATAAAAAAGAAAAAGTAAATAAATAAGAAAATAATTATAAATAAGATGAATTAAAAAATAAGAAATAAATAATTAATTTAATAATTAAAAATTAAGAAATTATAATCATATTAAAATAAATAAATAATATATTTATATTCTTATTTATTTTATAAAATATAAAATTAAGATAAAAATGAATGATTAATATAATAATATTATTATTTTAATATATTAAAAAGAATAATATATAATTATAATAACATGTAACATTTTTATACTCTTATTTATTTTATAAAATATAAAATAAAGATAAAAATAAATGATTAATATAATAATATTATTATTTTAATATAATATTACAAATATAATTATCAAAATATTTTAGAGTAATATTATAAAAATAAATAAATAAGAAAATAATTATAAAATAGTATGAAATAAATAATTTTGGTAATGAGATATGGGAATGAAAATGAAAATCCACCATTTTGGAGGGTTTTGGTGATTCCCAAGTATTTGAGTATCATTCCCATTTTTCATTCCCATACCTTTTAACCAAACAGTGGGTTTCGGAATCATTCCATTCCCTCATTCCGAAATCCATCAACCAAACGCCCTCTTAGTTTTCTTGAGAGACAGTATGGAACGTCAAAACTTGGTTGTCAAATGTCAGTATGTTGACTAAGTGTAGACATCACTTATGCATTTCCTTCGAAAAATGATTTAAGTATAAATCCTCCATATTGAGAGCTTCGATCAAAACTAACTGAGAGTTTAAAATCAATTTTAATCCGCTCCCGTCGTCTTCAAACATAGATTTCTCCGATCTTCATACCAATTGTAACGTTTTTGTGACACCACTTGAAGCAATTTAAGGATTTAACATCAAGCAAGCAAAACTGGAAGCTGTGACTCAGTTTTAGTCAGTATCACCTCCATCGTACTTAGATATTTTGGAGAGAATAAGAACATCAGAAAACTAAGAGCTAGGACTTAGTGTTATTCAGCATCTACTCCTCTTTGATTGATATTTCATCGAATTCCAATATACCAAGCTTGATGCACAATTCCTGGAACTTGGTCTCAGGGAGTAGTTTGGTGAAGATATTCGTCAATTGGTCTTCAATACGAATGTACTCGATGGAAACGTCCTTCTACTCGATATGGTCTCTGATAAATAATGTCTGATGTCGATGTGCTTGGTTCTTGAGTGGTGTAATGGGTTCTTCGTAATACACATAGCACTGCTATTATCACAATAAATAGGGACACATCCAGTATCGACCTCATAATCAAGCAATTGCTGCTTAATCCATAGCACTTGAGCACAGCAACTAGCATCGGCTACATACTCAACTTATGTTGTAGATGTAGCGACAAAATGTTTCTTCTTGCTAAACCAACTAATAAGTTTGTGCCCAAGGAGCTGACAAGTTCCACTTGTGCTCTTCATGTCGATACGACATCCTCCAAAATCTAAATCTGAGTAAGCGTTAAGAGTAAGCTCGTCAATTTTTAGATTCCAAATACCTAAGACTCCGTTCCTTTGAGATATTTCACAATTCTTCTTGCAGCTTCCATGTGCGATTTCTTAGGGCTGGCTTGAAACCTCACACATACTCCAACTGAGTAGGAAATATTCGGCCTACTTGCGGTCATATATAGTAAAGATCAAATAATTCCTCTGTAACTCGTTGGATTGACTGCTTCTCCTTCTTTATCAAGATTAATTTGAGCACTGGGGCTCATCGGAATCCTCAAGAGCTTGGTCTTCTCTGGGCAAAACTTGTTGATCAAGTCCTTGGTGTACTTCTGGTTGATGAAGATTCCTCCTTCTGATTGGATGACTTATAAACCGAGAAAATAAGTGAGCTTACCCATCATTTTCATCTGAAGTTGTTTCTCATAAGTTGGGAAAACCTCGCGCACAACTTCAAGTTTTTGCATCCAAAAATAATATCATCGACATAGATTTGAACCAATAAGATGTCTTCTCCATCCTTGATTCTGAAAAACATTGTGTCGATCTTCTCTTTTTAGAAACCATTCTTGAGAAGAAACTGAGACAAGGTCTCATACCAAGCTCGGGGTGTCTGCTTTAACCCATAAAGAGCTTTCTCAACTTAAAAACTTGGTTTCCCTCTTCGAAGCATGGGGGTTGTTCACCATAAACCTCTTCTTTGAGCTCCTCATTCAAAAGTGCACTCTTCACATCCATCTGAAACACTGTGAAGTTATAGTGCACGACATAAGCTAGAAATAATCGAATGGCTTCGAGTTTGGCTACTGGAGCAAAGGTCTCATCAAAGTCGATCTCTTCACACTGAGCATACCACTTTGCTACGAGCCTAACTTTTTCCCTCACTATGTTCCCGATTCAATCTCTTTTGTTCTTGAAGACCCACTTTGTGCCAATGACAGATTGATGGCTTGGTCGATCCACCAAGTACCATACTTTATTCTTCTTGAACTCAGCAAGCTCCTCTTGCATGACATTGATCCAGTTAGTAGACTTCAAAGCATCTCCTATCTTCGTTGGTTCTGGATTTTGAGAGATAAAGCAAGTAAGTAGAGCACTTTCTTGCCTCGTGCAAACCGAATTTGCAATATTATCAAGCACGACTTCTTCTGGATGGTGTCTCAATCATTTAGGCTTCTGGAGCTGAGTGACTTCAATAGGTTGAATGAATGCTCCATGAATGTCAGTACCGTCGATTCCTGATACTGGAATTGAGGTTAAGGTTGACTCTACCATTTGCTGGATGGTTGTTTGCTGATGGTCCGTCTGCTGGATTTGCATTTGCTGGAGTAATGGTACATTTTCCATCAGTAGTCTGCTCCTTTTCATTCTCAGTAGGTCTGTCTTCAGCAGTCCTCTCATTGTTCTGGGGGTTCTCAGCAACATCTTCATTTTGCTGAATGGTTCCCCCTTGACTTATGAACTCCTTGAGAGGTTTTAATGAGGCCTCAATATTACCAGTTGCATCACCGGCCATCTCGACAGTTTGCTGACCAACTGAGGTCTCCAGTATAGATGTAGATTCACTCATAAACTTAGTCGGAGCACTCAGTTCAGCTTCGGAAGTATTCGAACCCGATTATCCATTGACATCATTGGTTTCCTGAATCACATCTCTTAGATCTCTCATAGTCCTGCGCACTAACGTAGATTCATGAAAAATAACATTGTATGTTATTTCCACAAGTTTGGTGGTCTTGTTAAGCATTATGTAACCCTTGTGAGAAGAACGTCCATGTCCTAGGAACACACATTCATCATTTTTAGGAGAAAAAGTACTCAACTTTGACTTCCCATTGTTATGGATATAACATGGTGAACCGAAAGCACGAAGATGAGCTAAGGAAAGCTTACGACCGTGATAGATTTTGTAAGGAGTCTTGTTGAATCTAAGGTTCACACCACTTTGATTTTGTGTATAGCAGGCAACCATCATTGCTTCTCCCCAATATCTCTGACCGAGATCTGTATCTGCAAGCATCGTTCGTACGACCTCCTTTAGAGTTCTGTTCCTCCGTTCTGCTAAGCCGTTTTGTTCAGGTGTTCTCGTAGTGGACCTTTCATGTCCTATCCCAACATCGGCGCATAAGTCCATTAGAGCACCGTTACAGAATTCTGTACCATTGTTCGATCTTATCCTCTTCACTGTGACCTCTTTGTCATTTTGTACTCAAAGTATCAACTCCAGTAGGATTATCTTGACTTCATCATTGCTCTTGAGCAATCTCACCCACGTGTACCTGGAATAACCAGAGTATAATTTTTGTTACCTACAGTGGGTGGAGTCACATGGTCGAATAAATCCATGTGCAACAGCTCAAGGATTCTATTTGATGTGGCTTTTTCTGGATTAGATCTGAAGGATGCCTTGGCTTGTTTTCCTTGTTGACAAGCTTTGCATACTCTTTCCTTCTTGAAGGTTTCTTTGGGCAATCCTTCGACAATGTTGTTTTTTGGCTATGTGATTAATAGTTCTGAAGTTCAAATGCGACAACCTTTTGTTTCAAAGCCAATTGGTCTCTTCCTTGTTGAATGCGATGAAACATGAAGCTTGATGTTGACTTTCCCAATCGACCACATAGAGTCCTCCTTTTTTGATTCCTCTAAGATTTATTTCTCCAATGGTCTTGTCAGCAATTTTGCATCTTGTATCGATAAAAGAAACAATGTACCCATTTTCACTTAGCTGACTGATGCTCAGTAGATTGTGCTTGATACTGTCGACGAGGGCCACGTTGATAATGCGCATTCTATTTTGCTCGATACACCCTCTTCCAATCACTCTTGCTTTTGAGTTGTCACCAAAGGAAACCGAAGGTCCTCTTATTTTCTTAAGGTCTATGAAGATGTCTTCGTCTCCTGTCATGTGACCTGAGCATCCACTTTCTAGGATCCATTCTTTTGATTTCTTCGAGGTTCTTCTTGCTGGACCCTATTCCTGCAAAATACGAGATTAGTTTTTAGGTACCCGATCAACTGTGGGTCCTGCAAGATTAGTTCTCTGGATTAGTCCCTTAGGAATCCAAACTTTCGTGATCTTGACAGTCTTTTTGTCATCACATTTTACTACATTTCCCTTCTTATTGAAGTAATGCAATGAATCCGCATGAAAATGTGTAGTGGTGTGTTGAGCCTTCACAGTCTTTTGAAAATAAAATTGTTTAGACTTTGGCCTCAAGTAGGTGTTCCTTTTACTTGGAGTGTATGCTAGCTTCCTTACAATGTTACCACATTGCTTAGCCTTGCTAGGTTGTGTATGAACCTTCCTAGCAGATGGAACAGTCTGCTGGGTTACATACGTTGACTTTGCTGACTTCTTCTCAGCAGATACTCCTTTTAGTCTTTGCTGATTGGTCAGTAGGGGATTCTTAGCTTGACAACATTCTTGCTGAGCAGCGTTTGCTGATTCAGTATTGTCCCCTTTGTCTTTCCTAGCATTCTGCTGAACTTTCCCGGTTGCTGGAACAAAAATTATTTTCTTTGATTTCTGAGAATCAGCATTACTGGATTTGCCTTTCTCAAAACCAATTCCAGCAAAATCATTTGTACTCCTTTGAGCATCTAAGATCTCATTTATATCTCTTGTGCTTTTTGAAAATCTACATTGACAAGGTTTTTGCACAGAGTTTTTGCCTTTTAAAACTTCATTCTCCTGTTTTAAACTATTAAAATTTTCATTGAGTTAGGAGAATTCAGCTTTGAGTTTTAAAAGTTCCTTGTCTGCTGACCTAGATTTTTTAATCTCACTGGTCAAAATAGAAAACTGAGATTTCAGCGCGAAAATTTCTTTTACTAAAACATCTTTTAAGGCATGAAATTTTGAAAATTCTTTTAAAAGAAGTTCCACAGTTACATCTCCTGAGTTAGGAAAAACATGACTCAACAGTATCATGCAAGTTCTCTGAGGTAGAAGCAACATACCTGGTTTCTTATGACAGCTAGAGCTGGTTCTGCTACCATTTCTTCGTCAGCGTCAGCATCTTCGTTTATGTTGGCCATAAATACCATGAGAACATCCTGTTTATCTTCTGAAGAATAACCTTCATCATTGTGATCTGGAATGTCTGGTATCTCTATTCTGGTTAGCAGAGCCTTGGCAACAGCCTTTGATGCGTGCTTCTCAAAGATCTTCCTTAACCACTCCCTTTCATCTGGATCTATTCGAGGGCACTCGAACTTTAGGTGATCAGGGGAGTTGCATTCATATCACGTCCTAGGCGTCTTCTTGGCTGTCCGATTCTCTGCTTGCTGAATCTATTGTGGTTCCTCTTTCTTGCCTTTAGCCTTCAACAATAACTTCTGCAATCTTTTCATCTGCTCCTCCAGCTCGCTGATGGAACATTTCGTTTCTTTAGGTTGAGATCCACTTGTTGATGTGGTCTCCTTAGCTGGGCTTGATTGAACTTAACGATCTGAGTGGAATGGCTTATTGGTTTGCCACTTCTATGCGTCTCTCTTCACAAAATATGCTGCATCCTTGGGATGATCTTCAATGGATATTGCAGCTCGTACAGCTTCATTCTTGTTGATCCGCATGATATCTCATTCATGTGCCTGAAGTTGGGCGAATACATCTTTTGTGCTCATGCTAGATATATCTTTCTCTTTGAGGCTCATCACTTTGACAAACCTATCATCTTTTGGCATCTTTGACAATATTTTTGAGTTCATGTTAGGAAGTTCGTATGTTCTTCCCAACTCCTTTAACTCTGCTATAATGGAGTTGCATTTATCTTCCATATCTTTTCTCCTTGACGCATCTGGAACGACTCATATTCGTCCACGCACTGTTGGAGCTTGTTCCTCTTCATCTGAGTTGTCTCTTGACTCAGGGTGCCAAGAAAATCCCACATTTCTTTGGCATTTTTGTACTCCTGGGCTTCGGTTATCAAAGGTTCTGATAAAGAGTTTAATATTAACTCCATAGCCACGAAGTCCAGTTGAGCGCGAACCTGGTCGTCTGGAGTCCACTCTCATATGGCTTATCAACCATCTCTTCTGGTCCTTGTATGTTGTCGCCGAGTCGAGAGTTCACCTTTCGAATTTTGATTGGTCCTTGTTTGATTACTTGCCCCATCTTTGGATGAATATTCTTCAAGGTGATCAACAACCTCTTTTTCCAGGTGTTGTAGGTTTCTGGAGAAAACATTCCCAACTTTGCGTTGTTCGCCATCTTCTTTAACCTGAGCTTAATACAAAAACATAAGAAATATGCAAGGAAAATGGATCTGGCCCTAAGTGAAGGGATTCGTGAACTGAATCACGAAGTCCGTTTGCCAAGGATCGTTAATTGGAATATCAAAATAAATTGCTATGCCTATGAACAATCCTAGCATGCTCCTATATTATTATGCATAAGAAGGTTGTGCGGAATACCTGGATTGAAGAACGATGAAGAACGCGTGCGTAGAGATGCCCTTTGATCCTTCCCACGCACCAAGATTTAATTTCCTAATAGATTGAGGAAATTAATCTTAAGAAAATAATAAGATATTTTCGAAAATTAAGAGGAGAGAGAAGAAGAATCCTCCTGATCTGATCTTCTGATCTGTATCCCAACTCGATCTGAAAATCTGGTGAAAATTATTCTATCAGATCCCTTGCCCGGTTGAGAAGCAGAATTTCCTCCTCGTAAATTCAATCTCAATCGATCACTAGCAGCTCCCAAGGCTCTGGTTTGCTGTGTGTAATCTGTGATCTTATGAGAAGTAGGTGCTTTGAGTTCTGAGGTACATAAGCCTATTTATAGGAAATTCTTGGCTTCTATTGGGCTTGAGTTATCATGGGCCAGACCAGGGACCAGAATGCAAATAGCAAATAAGGCCTATCAATTAATTAATTCCCATATTCAACCCAGAATATAATTAATTAATTAATATTGATTCATGCCACCAGAGAATCAATACTGTCCTACCTATTTGCTACCACGTTTGAGGAACGGGTTGCATTAGACTCGGTTTATCCCCACATTTAAGGTTACAGACATTCGTTAATTAATTTAGGCTCTGACAAGCCATTTAATTAATTAACATCTTTAATTCCTGAATCAATCCACTCAAACCTTTTCACTTATGCTTGAACTTAATCAGCCTGCAGGACTTTAGCATAACGAACCTTTTGAGCTGTTCAGGGAATGTCACCATCCTATACTGGATGTGGTTACCTAGTTCAGATACCAGACAGTCATACACAAATTAATATCACCCAAGACTGCAGAAGTACAGGTTCAACTAGAACTTTTTTCTGCAACTCAAAGTGATATACAATGTATGTATACTTCTGTATCCTCATATAGGTTTAAGATTCCATCGAGTCATAGAGATCTAGATTCTTTTAATGTCAGATAAAAGAATCGATCTCGACTTAGGTCCTCATCAATGTGTACCCCACACCAGCATACCAAGACATCCAAGATAAGATGCTTATCCGCATATGCTGCAGCCTATACCAACAATTTATCCTGGAACTGTCTCAGCTGTGATGACTATTTATATCTCGCTAGGTCAAACGATCCATACGATCTTCCGTGATCTTCTACACACCGTATGATCTCCCTATCGACGAGATAAGAGGACAATTGTGTTTGCGACACATGTTTGTTAATTCAGACAGGAGATGAACATACAACAATTATGATTCCCAGTATATTAACCAATAAACCTTGTACATAATATACCAATCATAATGCTTTCAGTATATAAATCCATCGCTAAGCGACTCAGAAGCAGCTAGTCTGTAAAGACCAACCGCTCTGATACCACTTGTTGGCCCCGATCATAGTGTTTATAGTTGTAGCAGAATATTAATAAGGTCTTGCACTTATCTTGCTGAGGTCACGACTCAATAAGTGTTTATAAAATGTGTTTAAGCTTGAATATTTGTTAAATTTACTTCAAGTTATACGACAACACTTGATGTTTTGTGATTCAAAATAAGAAATAAATAATGAAGTAAAAACAGTAAATGAACAACAAGTTTATAGTGGTTCGAACAACTGTTCTATGTCCACTCTTCAGTCTTCTTGACTGAGAATCCACTAAAATTGATTACAAGGTCAGGCTTGATCTTTAACTGTGAATAGCTCCCCCATCTGGTCACCGCGCACCTTCAAGCACCTCAGTCTTCAATCTACACCTTGAGACTCCTTAGAGTGAGAACACACCTCCCTTCTCCTCGAACGTCGAACTGGGAATTTTATAGTTCTTCCCAGAACCTTTCTCTTTTGTGGCAGTAACCCGTGATAATCACTCTTGTAGAATGATTGCAGTATTTTTATCAAGTAAAAATTATCGAACACGAAGACTC